>JBDPZO010000002.1:12460646-12535007 GCA_039877585.1 Heterodera filipjevi
TGCGGGGCGCAAATGTGCGGGCGGCAATGTGCGGGGCGCAAATGTGCGGGGCGCAAATGTGCGGGGCGCCAATGTGCGGGGCGCAAAGTGCGGGGCGCAAATGTGCGGGGCGCAAATGTGCGGGCGCAAATGTGCGGGGCGCAAATGTGCGGGGCGCAATGTGGGGGCGCAATGTGCGGGCGGCCAAATGTGCGGGGCGCAAATGTGCGGGGCGCAAATGTGCGGGCGCAAATGTGCGGGGCGCAAATGTGCGGGGCCTGGGGCGCAAATGTGCGGGGCGCAAATGTGCGGGGCGCAAATGTGCGGGGCGCAAATGTGCGGGGCGCAAATGTGCGGGCGCAAATGTCGGCGCGAATGTCGGGGCGCAAATGTAGCGGCACAAATGCGGGGCGCAAATTTATCATGAGAGAATTGAGCGAGAGAAGCGATGAGTCTCGCATTCGAGAGATTGACAAATTTAAGGGCAAAGGAGTAATGCACCAAGCCAAACTTTGAATTATGAAGCGGCAGAGAAAAAGCAAACAGGTGGCCGACAGAATAAATAGCATAGACAAATGAAAAGAATTGGGCGAGGGAAACGATAGTTGTCAATAGAGCATAAGCCATTTTGGTAGCATTACGCCAACGGTTACTATATGTTAGACAGAATAAGATAGCGCTAGCCCAATGAAGAGATTTGGGCATGAGAAACGATGATTGTCAATCGAGTGTAGGCAACATTTAGAGCATCCTCGTCCTGGGTTGGTGTAAGCGAAAGTTTTTCGAAAAAAAAAAATTCTCTTGGCGCCGAATCGTAGCGCGAGTTGGTGCCGAGTTGGTTAAAAATCTTTCTCAAAAATTGACATTAATGAGCAGGATAAAGTTAATTTAAATTTACGAATTAACTTGTCCATGTATTTTGGTGATTAAGTGATAGAAGACGAAATGTAAATAAACATGAAAATTCTTTATAAATTTGATCGTTTTGAAGAAAATTTTGCTTCAATAAAGTCCCGGTTTAGACCCGGCCCCGGTTTTGGCAAACGCACCGACCCGTACTACCCTACATACCAATAAGCGAGCAAGAGAAGAAAATTTTTGAGAAAATTTTTATTTTTTTTAAAAATCGGTATAATATTGAACAATCCGACACTGAATTGAACCCAACTGAATCGGCAACACTGAATCGAGCGGGCCCCAAAATGAGGGTCACCTTGGCGTTGTGTATTTAATGAGCGAAAATTTGCAAGGTGCCGAAATTGCCGAAATTGGAGAGGAATTTCGAGAGAATGAGAAGGAAAAATGCAAACGATATCGAAAATATTTTGACATTTTGTAGAATATCGGTTCAGTGTGCATGCGAAGGTTAAGATTTGGCACACTTTTGATTCACCATTTTATGGCACGGCTCCCAATTTATTTTTATATTGACTGATTTGGTTGATTAAAAATGCGAATAAAAGCTTTTGAAGCGTGTTCTAAAAAATTTTATTTTTGACTTTTTTCTGAGCCAATTTTTCTAATTTTTAAGACCTATTAACGGTTTACATTTTATTCATTATAAGAAAATTTTTAATCTTGAGGGTTTTTTTTTTTTTAATTTTTAAATATTTACTGATGCGACCGCCATTCTCATTTTTGGATCTGTTACATAATTATCTAATTGGGACGTCGAAAGGCGTCGACCAATTGACAAAAACTCGGTGAAATAGATTAACCGGTAATTTTTTAATTGCCAAAAAATAACGAAAACAAAACAACAATGGGAAAAATCATTGTTGTCGACAATTAATGATATAGTACAATTTTTAAATTAACTCATGGAAATTTATTTATTTTTGAGAAAATTTTGAACGCCTGACAAAAAGTTCAAATTCAACAGTCTTGCTCATTAACGTGATAACGGCAAAAGATAACAAAAATTTTTTTTAAAACCTAAATATATAATTGAATTGAAAATTTTTTTAAAACCTAAATATATAATTGAATTGAAATTTTTTTTTTGAACATCTTTAATTCTAAATTATGTTTAACTTTCCCACCTTCAACTACTTCTCCACAGTTTGGGGCTCAATTTAAATCATTACAGTGATTGATGGACAACAATTTAATGGTGGCAGTTACGGTGAAGATTATGGTAATTTTTGAAGGAAAAGTCCCAATAAATATAAGCTCAAATTAGCGGATATAGCCCAGTTGGAGGTGGAAATTGGCAAAATGGGCCATTTGGAGGTGGAAGATGGCAAAATGCCCAAAGCCTAGGCCCAAATGGTCAATTGGCGACCGGGAAAATGCGGTACCAGGAGTTATCACACACCGTGGCTCAGTTACCTGTGATCGGATCTCCAAGAGTCCATCAACTGCCATTGACAGTGATCAAAGCCGGACTGCTTAATCCGATCGAGGATACTCTAACCGGCAAACACTGTCTTCAGCGGATATCGCTAAGACGATTTGGTTCGGATGTGTGCCACGGTAAAGACAATAGCGAAGTCGGCATTGGACAAAATTCGAAGTCTGATGCCGAAAGCCGGCTTAACCAGGATAGGGGACTCCTATATTGAACTGACTGCTTTTCTATTGTAACCTGAAATTTTCGAAAATTCCGGATCAGGATTGGGGAATCGCACCTGGAACTGGTTTCAGGTATATATGTTTTTCCGTTCCTGTCGTCCGAATCTATTTTTTCCCAAGAATACCCGGATCAGCACCAGGAGTCTGGAAAAACCCTGACAGGATCCGTCTTGTTCTGGGCTCTATTCTAATTAATTTTGTTCCCATCATAAATTTGAGGCCTCGGGTGGGAATTGAACCCACTCACCAAATCCACTGTGGGGCAGTTTTACCAGTAGCTACCAGGGGGCATCCGACTTTCTTTTTATGCCATCTTATCAACCCCGTCGGCGTTTTAACCGCCCAATGGAGGATAAAAATAAAAAAAAGCCCCATAAATCATTTAAATAAACGCCAAGGCATTCAAAATAAACAGAATTTTCCAATGTTGCTAAAGAGCCCGGAACAGGACCAGATCCCGGCAGGATTTTCCAGCCCATGTGTTTTTGGGAAAATGGACCGGACCTGGAGTCCGGAAAACCCCGGATTATTTATCCTGAAATCGTCCGGCCCAATTCCTGAATCCGGATCAGGGTCGGCGAAATTAACCTCGGTTAACCAAATTTTGTTTTGTTCCATTTTCGAATAGTAATTTTTTTCTATCTTCAGCATTGTTTTTTTGAAAACGTGATTTGGCCAAATTGTAATAATCGTGCAATAATTAATCGTAATTGTGAAATGTCCGGCTCGCGGCATCTTGCTAAACAAGTATGAAAGATCAAACGATATCAATGCATTATCTAATTTTATTGATTGTGACAATTCAACTGGGTCTGTAGATTTAACAAAATTTCTGTGTATCTGACTATAACAATTTGTCAACCCTGATTATGAATGGCATCGATTGAATTATCGATGACCTGATTCATGAGAGAAAAAATGAGGATTAAAAAAATAGATTCTAATCGGCTTTTATGTGCCCCTTGATTCAGCTAAATGTGGACAGCAATGCGTGTTCCCAGGCGTTGTGCTACCATTTGGCTACCGTTGCTGACGGAGTGTGCAAAAATTTGGGACGGCTGTGCTTGGCGCTGCTTTCGTCCATATATGAGGTGCGGGGCATGCATACCAGGGCTGCCCGGAATCGTAATCGTATTAATCGTTTTTTGGGCGATAATCGTAATCGTAGTCGTATTTGCCACAATTACAGATTGATACACCCCTAAGAAGCGATCTTTTTGGGACAATTTGGTAGCCAGACAAAATGAATTTATGAAAAATTTTTCTTTAAACAAATGTTTTTACGCAATTTTAAGGTGTTCCTTTTTCAGCCTTTGTTATTATTTTGTCCTATTTCTTAATTTGATAATAATCGTAATCGTGAATAATGTGTTTTGGCGCTAATCGTTAATCGTAATTAACGCAATCGTATTTTGGCCAATAATCGTAATCGTGCATTTAATCGTAATCGTGAAATGACCGGCTCGCGAGCCTGATGCATACAATGTTATTGCTGTATTGGCTCTCCCGAGACAATTTCGACTCTGTTCACATGACGAATTTGCTAATCACACTGATTAGAGTGGGAATTGGGAGGCAATGTCTTAGTACAGATCAGTTTTCCTGATCTCTCTCTCGACCAAGACAGAGCATTACGTACAAATAGGCAGGTGCTTGGGAGAGGCTGCTAGTGTTCCTGACGATATTCAAAATATAGGGAATGTCGCAAAAATTAAATGTTTGGCTTTTGTTTCTTGAATTTTAATTTTCCACTTGATCAGATATCTGCCAGCCGATATGGAGGATTTTCAAACGGCGGTAAGTATTAAAGAATTGCTGAAATTCCTAAAAGCATGGAATTTACAGGTTCTGGAAGACGTCCCATTGCTCGTGAGGCTTCTGTCTTGTGTTAGCCAAAGGACGCCATTGATCCATAATCAGATCAATTCCATGTTCATGCAATGGGGGCGTTCATGGCACAAGACATGGCAAAATCGGTAAGAGAAAATAACAAAAAAAAAATGCAATTTGAAATTATGTGATAAATTATCGAAAAGAATGCCAAACAGATTTTTTTTATTCACCAAAATACATGGACTGTTCAAAATTGTGACTCTTTCCGATCAGAAATCAGTCGGCTAATCAAATAATCGTACGATATTGGACCAATTAATAACGGAATTGTCACTTCAATTGTCTGAAGATTTCTGATATTAACAGATCCTCAAACCCGTCGATTGTGTGTTCAACATGTGTTCCGGTGGTGGCAAATGTATACCAGTGCCCATTACAGAACAGGACAACAAAACTAGTGATTTACCAAAGATATACATAGGTGTCAGAGTAGATCAAAATTTTAGCGAGAGTCCCGGTCGGAATATTTTCAAAGAATTAAGATTAAAGCTGTTTTCAGCCTCCTGGTCCGGTTGCCAAAGACTTGGCTCGGATCCTGAGCCGGATCGGGATTATTCCAAAAAGAAAATTAATTCATTAGAGTGAACGGGACGGGGAAATTTGCAGAGCCAGAATTTCGAGAAGCCCGGGAACGGGACTGGGGTTTGATGGTGGATCGGGAACGGGGGAACGGGGCAAACAATTAGAGGTCAGATTCGTTATTAGCGACTTTTTATTTCAATTAGAGCGCCGGCGGAATTACCGGAGTAAAGGCAGCTGAAAATAGGAAAAAAAATGTTATATAACCGGAACGGGAGCGGGACTCCGGGACGGACCACGTCCCCGCTCTAGAAATTTGGGCCCACCCGTGACTGAGACACAAAAGCCGGGTTCGAGACCGGCATTTACGTCCGATACTGAAAATGGGACTATCAGAGAATTTTCCAAGGCAAAATTTTTGGGGCTTTATAATTGTGTAAGAATTCATTTTCAAATAGCAATCAGAATGAAATCATTTGCAAAGGTTTCGTCAGAAGGGTGTCTGAAGATGTCTCGGTCGGCTACAATTTGCGGCTTTGGTGACCAGCAGCAGCAGGGAAATCGCGCGAACAGCTGAACGAGAACACCGCCTTTTGGACGGATCAACAATTTATGGCTCAAATGCCAAGGAATTGTTCGTTTTAGCTAAGGCATGTTCTTGATCATTTGCTTGGAAAATCAATTAGGGTTGATCAGTGTAGTTAAAGTGGTTAGGGTTCTCCGATCACCCCCGGCTGATAGCATCAGTGATCAGTGCACGCTTTAGGCTAAAGGTGCGTGACGGTCGTAGTGGATCTGAAGATGTCCGCTTCAACAGCACGGTGATGTTGCCTGTTGTACCAGTCGTTGCGGTGCTGCTGTCAGCCGCGGAACTTGCCCTGCGGCAGCGTTTGTGTTGGTGACAGCCGCGTCAACATTGTAATGGCAACACTGATATTGATCAGTCTAAATACATTAAGCCAGGGTTCGGATGTCCTTAAAATCAAAGGACTTCTTTTCAAATTGGCTTCGCCGCTTAGAAAATGAAAAGGGTCCTTATTTCAAAGGTTTCCTTTTAAATCGGAATTTTGGTTATTAAATGTTAAAATTAGAGATCGGAAACCTGGATCAACCAATTAATTGATCAATTAATGTCTATTTTATTGAAATTCCCCTTTTTTGATTATTGAAAATTTTACAATCAATTAATTGATCAATAAATTGACTATTGTATTGGTCCAATTAATTGATTTTTTTGATCAATTAATTGTTTGTATTGAATTGTCACTCATATTGATTAGAGCTCGGGTCAATCAATTAATTGATCCTTTTATTGAAAATTCCATTTTTTGATTTGACAATTTTCATCAACAGTTAATTGATCAATTAATTGATAAATTATTGCTCCAATAATTGATTTTTTTGATCAATTAATTGTTTTGTCCGGTCTAGTGTTAAAATGTCCATTCATGCAAAAAAATTTCAAATATTGGCATTCTGTTATATTTTGCTGTTTCAAAAAAAATCTCCAAAATTGATAATTTTTTGGTCTAAATCTGTTAAAAAAACAATCCCAATTTTTAAAATTTTCCAGGCGGCGCCTATCGGCATCGCGGTCCCTACCCTAAATTAGTTTCCTGATTTTCAGTTCATTGGTCTTTCTTCTTGTACATAATTTCGCAGGGAACACAACAGGTGGCATTAAATTTTTTGTTTCGTTTTTATGGGTATTTTTTGCAGAATTGCGCACGTGCTCCAATCGCTGAACCGCGCATGGAGCGGTGACCGTATTTTTCAGGTGGGCAAAGTGCCAAAATATTATGCCAACTTTTACAATGGTATTAAACAGAGACTAAATTTGACAATGACAACTGTGATGCCAAGGAGGGCTACAAATATTGTTAGTGATGTGAGGGGGATCTAACTTTTTTCTGTGGCCTTGTGTTGACAATAATCAGGCAATGCATTTGTGTGAAATTCTTCGTTTTAAAATTTAAATACTTTGGTCATTGAAGGGTAGATAAAACCCCATCCCGGACTAGCCAAGTTTAAAACCCCATAACCTTTTCTTAACTTGATCAAATCTCATGCATTTGGGTACCATTTGGATTCAAATGTTTGCCCTAGGTGGGTCTCGATCCCACGGCCTCTGGTGCTGCAATTGCTTCTCACCCAAATCTGTGCTCATATTAGTCATCTCAGCTGCATCATTCAAAATTGCAGGAGAGTCGTAAGATGTGTCGGTGCCCAAATCCAAGCCGTCCTTTACAACGAGTTTGTGCCGTTGAGTGGCCCTTCCGTGGCCGACGTCTGATCGGTCCCTACAACGGGTATGACCCAAACGTGGATCCCACCGTGGCCAACGAGTTCACCACCGCTGCGTTCCGTTTTGGGCATGGAATGATCATAGTGAGTTTTCCGAGAATACCGACCAATCAATGAATTATCGATTGATTGTGCAACAAAGTGATCAATGATCACTTTAGTTTTATTTAAGATCCTGCTGGGCCCACTTATAATCCCACCTGCCCCGATTGTCTTTTCAATTTATACCACTCCCCCCCCCCTAAAGAAGAAGATGTAATAAAACTTAATGGAAAATTAAATTAGTTTATAAAAATTCAAATTGGTAGGTGACAAAAGAATTGACATGAGCCACAGATTTGTGATATTTTGATTAGTAAAATAATCGTTTCCTTTTTTCTTATTCAGGAACAATATTTCGACTCGCTGAGAATGGACAGTCAATACGGCGGGTCCATACCACTCAATGAAGGTGAGTGGATGAGTGGTGATTTGAAAAATTATCGGATTTTCGCCTTTGACATTCAGTATCGGACTCAGGCAGAATGGGCATTCCATTAGGGGGACCGGGTGGCAAGATTAAGAACCCTAGAAGTCGGATTCTGACGCCTGAAATAATTATTGTTAGAATCCAAATACTTCGTAAAACTATAAGCCCTGGAATTTGAATTTGTTGGCATTTTGATACCTTTTTTAATTTAAAAATAAATTAAGGCACTTTCAAAGCGCAAAAATTATTGTCGGAGGGCGGCATTGATCCGGTGTTACGAGGCTTTTGGAACACACCAATTAAACGACCACAACAAATGACTGCTGCGGTGACAGAACATCTGTTCTCAGCGTACGGTAAAAAATGGACATATAAAATAGACAAATGAGCCACAAATGGGACAAAGGTCGAATTGGTACAAATGGGCACAACAAAATAATTGGGGCTTAAATTTAGCGTAACGATGATAGACCGGCGGCATAAAAGAAAGCGGTTTTTGATAATGCCTTAAAAACAGAAAAAACAAAATCGAAGGGCAATTTTAGAAAATGGCATTTAAGAAAATTTGACAAAACATCGACCTAAAAAGAAACAAAAGATATTGGGCAAAAAATGGGCAATTAGAAAATTCTCGTCACCGATTTTAAAAATTTCGGAACTTTTCTTGACTGGATGAAAGTTAATTTTTGGGCCAAAATTTCGATGGGTAACCCAATGATGGCAATGTTCAGCACTGATCTCGCACGGTGAACATTATGCGGGGAAGGGACCACGGCATTCCCTCTTACAACAAAATGAGACGCGTTTGCGGACTGAATTCGGCCACAATTTTGACGAACTTGCTGATCAAATCCGGGACCCGTCCATTCGCGGAGCTTGTCGACATGTACCTTCGCCGGGTGAGAACCATCGGCGCGGAACCGATAAACGAGCGCAAGAGCCATTCGCCTTAAGTTTTTGCTAACCCCCAAATTTTTTTTTTACTGAAAGCTAAGAAAGAGCACTATTAGTCATCAAAAATCAAAAAGGATTACCGAATCTATAAAAAAAAATTCTAAATAAAAATTCGAGTTTTTCGATTATTAAAGTGTAGCTTTTTTTATTGATCACTTAGAGACAGATTGAAAATAGTTTCAGACATGTAGAGCTTTCGACTTATTCTAGAAAGTCTGCTCGATTCTGTTTTGAGATTCGCATGGCCGGGATGAGTTATTTAAAAGCTGCCGAGAGCTTTTTGCGCTCCATCTATTAAAATTTTGAAATTCTCCGATTTTCTCTAATTCCTTTTTTTGTTCGGTGCTCTAAAATAATTTTGTGCCAAATTCAGATGACATCGATTTGTACGTCGGTGGTTGGTGAAGAGCCTTTATTTGGTGCGCTGGTTGGCCCAACTTTTGCTTGCATAATTGGTGATCGTTCAAACGCATCGGGACGGGGACAGGTGGGGACAGGAATATATATGTTGAGTAAATCCAAATTGTGCCGTTATCCAGGTTTTACTTCGAGAACCCGGGCATTTCTCCAGTGCTCAGTTGGCCGAGCTGAAAAAGTCGAGGTGAATTGGAAAATTTAAAAAATATTTGGGTAATCCTCGCGATAAATGGCTTCATTATTAGTAGGAATTCCATGGTTAGAGCTTCATAAGCCTTTAATATCCTCCGCCGAGAATTTCTTTTAAAGATTTACGAATTTTAAGAAAACTTCAAAAAAAATAAGAAAAACTTAAATATCGAAAAAATAAAAAACTAAAATTTTATAAAATATAGAATTTGTTTTAAAATTTAGAGTTAAGAAAAAATAAATTTAAAATTTTGAAACAAAAAAGATCCCGCTAGAAATTTTTTGGGAAAATTTAACTTATATTTCATGGCATCCTTCATAAGAAAAAATTATCTAGTTTTTATAGTTCAAATTTATGCTTTTTAAATTATTTTTCAAAAATTTCGGAGATTTTTTTTATCTTTTAGTTATTTATTTTTTCTAATTTTTTTGAAATTTTCTAAAAATTCATAATCTTTAAAAGAAATTTCCGGGCGAGGGGGGATGGCGGATTTAACAACGCCCATAGTGGCTTAACAAACGACCCAGCACAACAAAATACACCCAAATTTGAAAGATTTCTCCCTGGGGGTGCCTTCGATACCACCGTCACTCACCCTTTTGCGTTTTTACCAAATTTAAAAAAACAGCCAAAAAATACAAAAATAAGGCTAAACTAAATGCTGATTATTGCCAGCCAAATGCGTGCTTTGGAAAATTTTCATCTGGAAACCCTGGGGGTATGAGGAACTAACGCTCAAAAAATGGCTTCTTTACCGTATTTCCTCTAATAGACGCCCAGGGCGTTTATTTTTCGATCCATTCTTGGTTGTGGTGCGTCAATTGGAGGGAGGGCCGGTCTATTTTCGATCCATTTGGGTGCGGCGTCAATAAATGATCACTCAAAAACCATTGTTTCATCTTCCAACAAATCGATTTCATGCACACAGCTTGTCCGTGCCTTTGTGACAACGGCGATCACATCGACCAATTGCCACCGAAAGCGTTTTGTTCGTTCCGTCAGTGGTCGGCACAGTGCCATGTGCCACACTTAGCCCAAATGGACCTGCGTAAATGGAGCGAATAAAGTGACGATCACTGCTGATCAGCAGAAATTGGACAATCAACAAACATTGCAAAAAAGGGACGAAGATGAATTTTGAAAAATAAAATAAATATTCAGGTTATATTTTCAATGCTTAAGTGCCAAAGTTTATCGGGTTTGGGCGTTTCGGCCCCCGCGTTTCGGCATAATATCGTTTTGGCCCCGGTGTCGTTTCGGCCTCACGCCCAAAAATAGGAAAATATACATACCCAATTTTTTTTGAAAACCTACCCTTAGTTTTTTTGAAATTTGCTAGCACTAGTTTTTTTTGAAACCTAAGCCTAACCTTCAAAACCTAGCCCTTGTTTTTAAAAATTTGAACAAAAACTAAAGGGCTAGTCAAACTTTCAAAAAAAAACTAGGGGTAGGTTTGAAGGTTAGGATACGTTTGAAAAAAAAACTAGAAAAATTGTGAATACTTAATTTTCTTTATTTTTGGCTTGGGGCCGAAACGACCGTGGCCGAAACAGGGGGTTGAAACGCGGGCCGTTAGCGGTCCGGCTTAGTATCAATGCCGCCTCAAAATGCATCAGTACAAGGGTCATCTGGCTCTGGTCAAATGCGTTTGGCCAACTGCGTCTCATTAAAAATAAATAAACTAACCCTCTAGTTTTTTTTGAAACAGAACCTTGTCCAACTTTTTTAAAACCGAACTCTAGTTCCAACTTTTTTTGAAAACCGAACTAGTTTCCAACTTTTTTTGAAAACCGAACCCAAACCAAACCCAGTCTCCAATTTTTGTGAAAACCGGATCCTTGTTTTTTGAAAAGCAACCTCCAGTATTAAAAATTTCCATTTGTTTTTCAGAAAAAAAATTTGTGGGTTAGGTTTTCCTAAAAAAACTCTTGGGGTTCGGTATGACAAAAAAAAATGGGGAGTAGGGTTCGGTTTTCAAAAAAAAATGTGGACTAGTGTTCGGTTTTCAAAAAAATTGTGGACTAGGGTTCGGTTTTTGAAAAAAAAAACTGGCGGATTTTTTTTTTTTTTAACTGAGACGCAGTTGGCCAGACGCCGTTAGCCTCAGGACGCAGTTGGCGAGACGCACTTAATGCATTGGCATCTTTGGCTTCCATGTCAATCACTTAAAAACCATTATTTGTGTGTTTTAAACAGTTACAAACATAAAATGACCGATTTTAGCAAAGAGCAGTGAACGTTTTTGAAAGTAAAAGGAATTTTTCATCAAATGAAGTACATTCACATATAAAAGCAAAAAGAGGAGAGGGTGGGCGGGGGGGGGGGGTCCAATTCTTCTCAAAAATGGAATTTTTTGGGAGGGTCAGTAATTTAGGGAAGTTGTCTCGATTTTAGGAAAGAAGTCACTTTATTTTCTTTGTGTCATTTAAGTTCAATCACTTCCAATTGTTTTTGCTTGTTGTGTGTTAATTTTTAATTACTTATTTTTGACAATACAAAAAAAGATCGAATGCCCTCCCCCCTCTAGTAGGGATCGAAAAATAGCAGCCCCTGGGGGCTATTAGAGAAAAACGGTTTATAAGTTCCACGAACCTAGGGGGAAACATTCCCAAATCCCAAGGATTGACCGATTTTCGCTTCCTAAATCAGCGAAGACACAGTGCGGGCCAAACGCAATGGTCCTTACGTCAATACACTATTGGCATTTTTAATTTGTTAATTTGACAACCTTGTCAAATTTTAAGTGCGCCAATCAGTTAATTAATTATTTTTGGCGCTGGGGGAGGGGGCGGGGAATTTTGTCATTGGCACTCGTCCAATTTTCAAATTTAATTTGACAACAATCAATCAGTTCCGTTAAGTGTCAAATTACTCTTTCTTTTGTTTTCATTTGTTCTTTTCCTTCTTCGTAAAATTGATTGTTGTTTTGCCAATTACTAATGATCGCTCTCTTTTTTTGTTCGCCGATTAGACAAATTTTAAATTAAATCTCGAAAATTGGGATAAATAACAAATTTTTCATTAATGTATTATTTATTTTTTATTTCGTTAGTGATTCCAAAGTTTCCTTAACTTCTTTTTTTATATTTAATTTAGTTTAATATTTTCCTTTTTTATTAAAAAGGGGCATAATAATAAAAGGGCAACAGCAATTTAATTATAATCATTTGATCCTTGGGTTTCATAAATCACTGAATAAAATGTTTAATTTCATTTTTTTTTATAGCACACACACACAAATTTTTTTCTGTTTAGGGTTGTAAATCCGGGTTTTATCCCATTTTGATGATTTTGAGGGGTCATTGATGATTTCTGATGCTTTTTGGGATTTTTTTAAGAAATTTGAAGATTTTGTGGTTTTTTGATAAAAAAAAATTTTTTTGGGAACAATCGGGACTTTTGGTGGGTCAATTTTTTTCTGTTTAGGGTTGTAAATCCGGGTTTTATCCCATTTTGATGATTTTGAGGGGTCATTGATGATTTCTGATGCTTTTTGGGATTTTTTTAAGAAATTTGAAGATTTTGTGGGTTTTTTGATAAAAAAATCTTCTACAATACACCCAAATTTCCAAAATTTTCCACCGGAGGCCTATCGGCACCACCGGATCCCACCCCTTTGAATTAAAAAAATTGATGCTTTTCCTGATTTTTCTTGCCCTTACAATTAGAATAATTTTTCCAAAATGATGAATTTTTGACCCAAAATGATGATTTTTGGGAACCCTTGTTTTATCCTTTTTGGCTGTGTCGACACTTTGTCGTGTCGACTTTTGTCAGCGCGTCCAACATTATGGTTTAATAAATTTACCATTTGAGGTTTAACACTGCCTTTTTCCTATTGCCTTTGAACAACACATTGAAGCCACAAAATGTTGAACATTGTGTTAGAGAAATGGCTGAAGCGGAATGGACAGAGCCATCGCAAATCATTGGCAAAAATGCCAAAAGTATGTAAACAAAAGGGGCAGTCAAAGAATCTTTAATTGACAAAATAATTAGGGAAATGCTAAAATTTTATTTTTTTTTGGCAAATTGAATTTTTAAAATTACTGAATCTTACGGTTTCGTTTTTTCCCCTCATTAAGACGAGATTAGCCTCCCGCCACCGCAATTTTACGAATTGTCGCGCCTCCAGCTGATTGATTGTTTCAAAAATGAGGACGAAATTCGCAAGAGGGTCGACCCCAGGCGCATAACACCGCACATTTTTCGCTCTGCCGATGGGTCATCTCTGCGAGTGCACGCGCTCCCGGGGGATTATTTATACGACGAGACAAGCGCCGACTTTAAACCGCCGATTTATGGAGACGCTGAAGAACTGTACCCACCGTATCCAACAGGGGATGAAACTAAGACAATCCACCGGATAGTTTTTCATTCTCCGGACTCAGACCAATTACAGTACACCAAACTCAAATTATTTTTGAGAAATTTTGGCACTTCTGACAAAATATGGCATTTAGATGGATAGCATTTTGAAATGTATGCCAATTAATTCATTATTTATTGTATGTTAGTGTTGTATAAATTTTATTAAAAATATAAATAATAAAATTATTGAAGTTGGACTTTTGAATGACAAAAAGCAAATAGGCTCTGCCATAAAAGGAATTGGTCGAGCTACTAATTTGGTCAAAAGACTTAAATAATTGTGTCCAAATCATAATCAATGGAGAACCGTGCCATAAAATGGCAAATCCAAGAGGGGGCCAAATTGTCGAGAGATGCATCAGTTCGCATTTTTAAATTCTCCACATATTAAGACAATTTTTTTAAATTTTTGTTCATTTTTAACATCTTTTTTGTTTGGGCTATTTGGTTTTCCTTCCCTTTTTCCGCATTTTTAAAAGCATTTTTGTCATTTTCCCATTAAAATGTAGAGGTTTTGAGCTTTTTTGTGGTTTTTTTTTAGCAAAAACGGAATAGAAAAGCCAAAAAACTGGCAAAAAGCTCAAAATAGAATCATAACAAATCATACAAATATTCACAATTTTACCCGGTGGCGTCTATCGGCACCACCGGCTCCCGCCCCCATGAATTTAAAAAATTGATGCTTTTTACTTATTTTTTTTTTGTTGCTGTTAGAATAATTTTTTTTTTCGTTGAATATCTGACCATATGTAGATCCCGCTCCATTACAAGGTATTTTTGAGGAGGATTGAACAATAGAAGAAAAGTGCCGAATTTGACGATAAGTTTGGCACAATTTACGAGTCACCATTTTTTGGCATGCACCCGTATTAGTTTGATATTAGGCCGCGTTGTGTTCTAGTGAATATCCGACCAAGTTAGCCCTTTGACCCTGATGAGCCCTTGTTCATTCGTTTCGTAAATGCGCCATTATTACAAAATTTCGGATAAAAAATTGTCATAACTTTTCTCAAAAGAAACAAAATTAAACAATTTTTATCATCCTATATTACTTCTCTCTATAGGCTTGCTTCAAAAAATTTCATTAAGTTTTTAAAAAAAATATAACCAAATTGTTCGACCGAAGTTTTTTTTTGAAAACTTAATGCGAATTTCAGAGATTTAGCAAGCTACTAGAGACGGACAAGAACAACAGAATACTATGGTTATTTAATTAGTTTTG
The DNA here is from genome assembly GCA_039877585.1 of Heterodera filipjevi. Taxonomy (NCBI): domain Eukaryota; kingdom Metazoa; phylum Nematoda; class Chromadorea; order Rhabditida; family Heteroderidae; genus Heterodera; species Heterodera filipjevi. The sequence goes on from JBDPZO010000002.1 coordinate 12,475,539, forward strand.
ATTTTGAGAAAAGATACGAAGATTTATTCTGAGGAAGACACCCCCCCCCCACCCACATTTTTATGTTTCCCCCGAAACCATTCCTTTATGTCCTTGATCCTCTACCTTTTCCCTCCATAGACATTCGACCCTAGCGGCTTGTTGCACTTGACATTCCCGTACCCTTGACAATTCCTCTCCCCATAAAGTTTTGTGACGTAAAATCTATTATAGATTATTCCAATTTCCCTTCATCTTTTTATATTTGTTTGTGAATTCACATTTACAAGTCATATATATTTTTTAATTAATTGGATCTTATTTTAGTTGTTTTTAACAAAAATTTATTTAGGTATTTAGCCAAATTTTTTGTAAAAGAGCTGAAAAGAAAAAAAAATCATATTGAATAAGGAAGCCATTTTTAAAACCAATACTGAAATTTTAGTTTTTAATAGAGACCAGAATTTTGAAAAAACGGGGCTTGGGACGGGGACCGATGATGACCGGGGAACGGGGACCCGGGAAAATTCCCCGTTTTTCCGGGGCCCCCGTCACGGTCCAAAATTTTGACCGGAGCCCCGGCCGGGGACGGGGATTTTTAAAAATTTCAAAATTTAACACAAAAATTTTGTATTTTTTGCCAAAATAATTTTTTTTCGTGAATTTCCTTTTTTCGGTAAAAATTTTATGCATCTCAACTTATGTGATCCCGAAATCAAGTTAAAACCCTTTGATTTTAATGAGTTTTCCCCGGCCAAATGGGCCGGGTACCGACGATGACCGGGCAACGGGACCCGGGGAAAAAATCCCCGTTTTTCCGGGGCTCCCGTTCCTGGTAATTTTCCAAAAAACCCGGGGACGGGTCCCCCGGGAAATCCCCGACGGGGCCCCGTCCCGCCGGTCTCTAGTTTTTAACCATGGAAACACAAAAATGTATTAAAATAACAGCAACCAAAATAATTAGTAGAGACGCGCCGGGACTGATAAAACCCGTGAAGCGTGAACCGTGAATTGACCCCGTTTTGAAATTCACGGTAACCGTGACCTTGAATCGTGAAAAACCCCAACAAAAAATAATAATAAAAGGTATTTTAAGAGGGGGAGAGGGCCAAAAATTTTGGAAAGTTTAGAATTTCAGAAACTCTATGGGGATGGAAGCCGGCGGTTCCGATAGTCGCCGCCGGGGAAAATTGTGAAAATCTAGGTGTGATTTACTAACCGATTTTGATCAAAAACTGATCAATTTTAAAGAATTTTTCGAGGTAACAAAAAAAAATTGGCATTATAATAGGTTGTTGGATCTCTTTATTTTCAAAATTTTGTTTAAACGAATTGATTTTTGGAAAAAACAATTTAAAAACTTTAAATCTTCTGCCATGGGGGAATGGATTTAACCCAAAAATTTCAATTTGTTCTAAAATATTCATACAAACACACTAACCAAATTACTGCCCTTTTTTGATGGCCCCTTCCGCCAGCGCAGACGTAGTGAGTTGAACAGATTTAAAATCGAATTTAAAATTTTGAATTTGAAAACTTTGATATTCTGCCAAATTTGCTTTATTTTTTAAAAATATTTGTATTTTTGTAATTTTTTTCCAAAAGCCCCAAAAATCCTCAAATTTTTCAAAAGACCACAAAAATCTCCTAATCCTCATTTTCCTTCTTTGATAACTAGGGCTGCCAATTATATGTAAATCCATATTTTTTTCCTGAACTCGGAACAGCCTAAAACGCATGTAAAACATGTTTTTAGCTTGGTTTGAAGCTTCTAGGATGGGTTTTTAAATCCATATTTTCAATATTTTTCCATATTTCGCGATTTATGTCCATATTTCCATATTTGTCCATATTTTGGCATTTTGCCCATATTTTATGTCCATATTTTGACATTTTTGGAAAATTTCATGAGAAAAATGCAATAAAAACGAAAAATACCCATTTGCAATTATAAACAACGCTAAATTTTTTAGAAAAAATTGCACTATTTTGATAAAATTTTATGCCCATATTTTGGTCCATATTTGTCCATATTTTGGCTTTTTTCCATATTTATGTCCATATTTTGCGATTTTTGATCCATATTTTATGGCCATATTTCGCGATTTTATTTCCATATTTTTGGCAGCCCTATTGATAACCCTTCAAAAACGACAAAATGAGAGGATAAATCCTCATATATGGAAACCCTGCTGGTTTAATACACTTTACTTTTGGTCACATATAGAATAAGCAACAGAGAAAAGACGCACAGCTTGAAATGAATCGAACAAGAAACAAATTACGAGAGATACACCAAGACAAAGTGTAGAAATAGACAGAATAAAGACAAATAATTTAAAAGAGAAATAACATTAAAATAATGTTAATCAAAAAACAATCAAATTAATAAAGAGGGCCACGAAATGGCCAATCGAAAAGAATGCAAAATTTGTCATCAAATGCAATTCTTTTCCTTCTCAACTCCGCCTTCATTGAGTCACTTTTCACGGTTTGTTCCTCAATTTGTTGCTCCATCTTTCTTAATTCTTTTGCTTCTTCCGTTACTTTTTCTTTCGCTCTTTTTAACATTTCTTCCATTTTCTCATCAAATTGCTCCTTTTCCCAAAGCATTCCTTCTGTTTTCTCTACATTTTCCTTCTCTGATTTGAATATGTGTTCAAGTCTTCTGAACGAAATGAACAAATTTTTGAAAATATTTTCTAAATTTTTTTCTTTGGTTTTGCGGAATTTCGGATTAAAAACCAATTTCGATACATCTTTTAGGGTATTCACGACATCAATTATGGTCCCAAATTGTTCAATTTTTCGGATAAGAAGCTGGGAATTTATGGCTTTCACGACATCATCATCTAAAAATGCAATCAAAAATTTTATATATTTTTTTTTACAATTTTTTCATCAACCTTAGATCTTGGAAAAGATAAATACCTTCAGCATATTCACTGAACAAATATTCGTACAAAATATCAAAATATTTTCGGTATTTTTGGCATTCAGTTTGTTCATTCTCTCCAAATTCCCCACCAATTTTGTCACATTTCCAATTCTCTTTCATCAGATACATAACACCAAGGTGTGCCTCATATTTTTGCATCAAATGCTCAATTCTCTGATGAAAAGTGGCACTTTCTAATAATTTTTTGTTGACGAAATTCAGCAATGTGTTCTCTTTTTTGATGCAAAAGTGCTCAAAATTGTAGTGGCCTTTAACAAATGCAATAAATGCTGCGTCCTCAATCTAAAATTAAGGTTAATAAGAAATTTGGGTTTGCTCGGTTATTTTGCCAAAATTTCAATATTTGATTTTTGTTCGCTTTATTTTGAGTAATTTGGAATTTGGGCCAGGACGAAAGTTCCCCATTTTTGATATTGTGGTTGAATTAATCATTAAAAATGCGATTCTCAGCTTGACTTTACATTAATCAATTCACCTTTATAATTGTGGTATAAAATGGCGATCTACTCAACAATTCTTCCTTTTCAGGCATGTTTTGCAATTTAAACATTTTGTCTTCATCTCGCACTTTCTTTAGCATTGCGTTTAATTTGTTATCAAATTTTTGGCGAAGTGTTTCATTTAAATTGTCAATTGTTTCATTATTCCGTAATTGATTCTCATTAATCAAAATCAGGTTCACGTTTCTATTAGGAGCTCTGTTGCCAAAAAAAACCTGTGAATCTATGTGCATACTGTACACTACTTTAAATAAAGACACATATTCACTGATAAAATTATAGTCGTCTTCAAACAATGGTCTAACTGCGGGAAATTGCTGGGCAAGCATCGGCACATTAGCTTTAAAATTAAAAAGCCTAGTAAATTTTGAAAATAAATGCTTTAAATATTTATTTTGTTATAAAACATGCAAAATGATTTTGGCAGTTGTTGAATTCAAGCGATTTTTTTATCGTAAATTTTTGATATATTAGGCACCTTTTTTTGAAAATCTATTTGTAGTATTTTGTCCTTACTTTTTGCATAGATTTGGAACAAATATTCATAAAAATGGTCTATATATTTGCGCAACTTGTCACATTCTATTCGCTTTTTTTGGTCATTTTTTATTTGCTCATTCATTTTGTCACAATGCCAATTTTGTCTCATCAAATAAAAAAGGCCAAGATAAATCTCAAACATTCGTGTCAAATATTGTTTGTTCTCTTCCAAAGTTTTATTTGAATAGCCAGTGATGAATCCCAGGTCGCCATCTTTGTGCAATTCATTACAAATTTGTTCAAAATTTGGCTCCCCTATCATAAATGCGATAAGTGTCGTGTCATAAAGCTGAAAATATTCATTTATTCAATCCCAAAAATATTACGATGGAAATTACCTTTTTAGATGTTACAAGGAATTTCGGCGTAACCAAAAACCAATAGTCTTGTTCGCTTAAACCTACAGTATTATTTGCCGGTGGTTCCACTTTGTGCCACTCTTTTTTCGCCTTTTTAAGCATTTCCTCCAAAACTTTGTCAAACTCCGGTCGAAATATCGGCCGAATTAAATTTAAATGACTTTTTCCAATTTGATTGTCCCATTTTAATTCAAGTGCCATTTTAACGACAGTTTCTTGGAATGTTTCTTTTTCCAAATTTTCTTCATAATTCAATTCGTTCTCATTGAATAATTTTGGTTCGTAATTTCTCACGAAAAGTGTTTTCAATTGATGCCCATTTTTCTTACCGAATTTCGAAACGAAATAAAATTTTGAAATTATTGACAGGCTGTTGATCGTCTCAGTCACGGTACAAAATGCATAAATTTTGTCAAAATAAAACATTGGCTTCACTGCAGGCAACTTGAAGTACACACGGAAAAAATATTCGTGAATAATGTCCAAATAATTTCTATATTTTTGGCATTCTGTTTGTTCGTTCTGTTGAAATTTCTTTCCAATTTTGGCACAATGCCAATTCCCTCTCAAAAAGCACAAAGCGCCAAGATGAGACTCGTATTCTTGCCTTATTTCTTTCATTCTCCAACTGAAATCGGTGTACTATATGATTCAGTGTGGCATAATTCAAGTATGCCCAGAAAATAAATTATTTCTCAAAATATATTCTATTTTTTTGTTGCCAACCTTATTTATTTAGAAAAATGTCTTTTAAGTACAATTTTTCATATCACACATTCATTTCAAAAAGGGGTTTCTGAATTCTCGAAATTTTGTTAAATTTTCACAAATTTCTTTTGTCATTTTTCGTGACTTTTTGGCGATTTTTTATGACTTTTTTAGTCGACTTCTTAAAAATGCAGTTAGTTGGCTGAAAGGGAAACGTTATTTTGGGTTTTATTTCACTTATAATAATTGTTTTAAAAAAATTAATTTCACAACATTTGATTCAAGCGGAAAATTTTCAATTTTAAAACACCGGAGAACCACATCATTTATTAGCTACTTAACAATATAATTAATTTGTTAAAGAATCGGAATTCCGAGCCCTCAAATTTGCGGAAAACGGAATTCCATCGATATTCCGACCCCAAAAAATGTCGGAATTCGGAAATCGGAAATTTTGAAAAAATTTTGATAATAAAAATAAATACTTACTAAATTATATGTAGAGACCGGACAGAAGGGTCGGTCGATATATATCGATGAATATCGAAAACGATATATATATATCGATAAATATCGGAAAAAATCGAAAAATATTGAAAAACCGAAAAATGGAGAAAAAACCAATCTAGAAGAAGAACCTAGGTCGATTTAGGTTAGATTATGCAAAGTTTGAGATAATTATCGAAATAAACCATTTTATTAAAGTAAAATTTAAGTGCATATGAATTTGGGAAAGGGCCAGTTTTTTCTATTGTTTTGTTGCAATTTTTCGAAAAAAATGCGTTATGACTATTATTTTGATAACAAATCTTGACAAAAAAATCACCAATTTTTAAGGATTTTTATGATAAATTTTGAAAAAACCTACGCAAATTGGGGTCCGGTGGTGCCGATAGGCGCCACTGGGGGAAATTTTGAAAATTTGTATACAATTTGTTAAGAGATTTTCCCTAAAAACAGTCAAATTTACGCTCATAATCAGCGTGAAATTGCGCTTTAGTGGAGCCATTAAACGTAAATAATCTAAGCTAAAAGCAATTTGGGTACAGAAAATTATGATGGAAGTGTACCGCCGAGAGAAAATTTTGAATATTTAACTGAATCTTGTTAAGATTTTGCATATTAATTAGCTTCAAAAAACATTTCTTTCAAAAATTATCATTTAAAATCTAAATTTCTCGCTGAATCCAAAAAATAAGACTAAAATAAGGACAAAGAGCTTAAATAAGGACAAATCTTGCAAATAAGGACATTTAAAATTTGTAAGATTTGGACCCTTAAAATAAAGAAATTACCAACCTGAAGAAGTTATGAACAGTTAACAAGGAATTTTTTTTCACATTTTCGTTCCGGTCTAAGCAGCTCGTACAATAATATTTACGAAAAGGATGATTTTAGTCGGGCCGTTTTAGTCGGAGAGCCTTTTCATTACAATGACGATAAATTTCATTTTAGACCACCACAAAACCATACCCCCCTAGTTTTTTTTGAAAACCACACTCCTAGTTTTTTTTTGAAAAACTAACCTTAGTTTTTAAAAATTTCTATTACTTTTTTCAAAAAAAACTGAGAGGTTTGGTATTTGAATGTCTACGTGACGTTTGGTACAAACCGGCCCTCCGACTAAAACGGCCCGACTAAAGTGACCCCTACCGTAATATTTTCCATATGCTCAGCACAAATAGTGTTCAAAAATTGTTCAATATTCAAATTTGGATCAGAAAAAGCCAAAATAGGAAAAAATTTGTCGGTTTTTTCTTAAACTATTGCCTTTTTGTGACTACTAAATAAACCAACCAGTTTTGTTGTTCGGTATTTTTTGGTTTTTTCACTAGCTCGGTCAATATATATCGGTGAATGTCGAAAAAAATACCTAAGAATATCGAAAAATTTCGTATCGATCCGATCTCTAGTAAATTACATTGCATAAAAATACTACAATGGCTGTTAAGTGAAAAGGTCCCAAAAAATCATTTGTAACTAGGTCTATAAGAAAGACTGGAATTTTTCAAAAATTTCGGACCAGTTTTGCGTATTGGACCCGGACCGGACTCCTTTTCGCTTATGTTTTTTTTAAATCTATATAAAAAAAAATCGGAAGCCGTTTTTGGGCGAAACCCGTTACCAAAACACACCCAATTTTTCAAAATTTTTTCCAATGGCGCCTGTCACCGGCCAAACGCTTTCGAGTTTTTATAATTTAAAAAAAATGCCGAAAAGCCACATAAATCAAAGCTTAAAATTTTGTGGAGAGTGAAAACAGAATCATTGATAATTTATGTTACTGTTTTTTTGCCTTAAAAATTTTTTTTCAAAATGAGCATAACTTTAGGTGGTGCTGATGCGTTTTTAACTTCGCCAGCGCATTTCTTAAATCCGCCATTAAGAAAAATATAATAAATAAAAGGTGCTGGCGCGTTTCGTAAATCCGCCACCGTCCCTCTTGTGGATTTTTTTTTCAAAATAATCTATGCAATTTCTTTTAAGAACAAGCCCTGACTTAAATACAGTCAGGTGTAAAAGCATTATCCATGCAAATGTTAACCAAAAACCATTCTGAAAACTCCCAAAGGGCAATAAACCGGGGGTAGTCCGAGAAAAATTCCTGAGTCTTGGAAAAATTCCGGAAAAAAGTTATTATGATCAAAAGGGGGGTTGGGGACAGCTGGGCGCAGTCAAAATAAAAATAATTAGTAAATTACATTGCATAAAAACGTACGATGGCTGCTAAGTGAAAAAGGTCTCAAAAAAAAAAATCTTTTTAATAAAGAAATATAAATAAAATTTATTATTTTTCAAACTAATCGATTAAATTTTTATTGTGCTAATTCTTGTCAGCCGAGGTTGTCAGTTGTAGGAAAATATAGACATTTTTCTTTAAATTGTTTTTTTCCCGAATATCAATCTGGTTAAATAAAAAATTATAAAATGAGATAATTCCTCAACCTTTTATAAATCTTAATTTCAATTTGTTGAAAATATTTTATATAATTTCAATTATTTTTCAACATTTTTCCCGGCACCGCTAATCGGCACCGCCGGACCCATTCGCTTAACGTTTCTCAAAATCTATCTTAAAAAATTTGTCATTTGTTGTTTTTGCTCATGGAATAATTTTTTGAAAAATACTAAAAAGGAATATGTGAAAAATTTGTAGAAAATCTGTTAAAAAATTTAATGAAAATATTTAAAAAATACCAAGGAAAGTTTCCGAAAAAAATTTTGGGCATCGGAATTCCTATTTCGCTTTTTTGATGCCAGAGATCGACTTCATCCTTGGGACATTGCGTATCGGAATTCCGTCCAATCCCTAGTGTACAAGTGAAGAAAAATGGAAAAAGAACCGTACTCCGGACCGGATTCCCAGATTAAAAATCCTGTTTTCAGGACTCATGTTCCGGTTTCAAAAATAACAAACAAAAAAAAATTCCATTAAAATGAAGACTCTTCAGAAAAAGAGAAAAAGCAGTGCGATGAGTCATATACGGGGAAGAAAAAAAATTGATTATAAAAATAAATAAAATTTGATAAAATTTATGGCGCTTCTCGCGACAATTACTAAGGAAAATATTATAGATCGGACAGAACGGTCGGTCGGTCGGTCGGTCGGTTTCGGTTAAAAACTGAAAAAAAAAATTGAAACAAAAAACCGAAAAGCTGAATTTTCTCGGTCGGTTTTTTTCGGTCAAATACCGAAAAATTGACCGATCGGATCTCTAGAAAATCACTATAATTTAATAAGGAATTATTATTAAAAACGATCTTCCCAAATAAGGGAAGCTTATTTTGGTACCCAATGTTAATCGATAAAAAATGCTTCTTTAATTTATTTAACCCTTAACACTGCTTCTCTCAAATCTTGAAACATTAATTAAATAGAGATAAGTATAAGAAAAATAATTGATTTGATTTTTTTAAATTTCATTCAAAAGTATTAGTTTAGAAAATAAATTTAAAAATTTTTTGCATTGTTAGGTACAGAATTAGCACTAAGTCGTGCACACTAAATTGTGGCACACTGAATCGTGCCGACACTAACCTTTCATTGTTAGTTTTGTACGGATTATGTTCACTGGACCAATCTTTCAATAATTCGACAAGTGAATCGTCATTACTGTGCTGTCAAAATTAAAATCTTTTTAAAAATAAGTATCCACAAAAACCCCAGAAAATTGTATTAAAAATTAGAGACCGGAATTTTCGAAAATTCCGAATCAAGATCAGGATTCCGGATCCAGACCCAGATCAGGATTTAAAAAAAATGAAAAGAAAAAGGAAATAAAAATTTGTAAAAATGCTTCCTCCGCTAAAAAAACAGTTAAATCAAAAAGTGAAGTTATTCAAGCTTTGAAAGAGTCAATTTAAAAGGGGCCCCAGATGAAAATTATCCGAAATAAAAATATCGCTGGTTTAAAATAAGATCTTAAAGTCAAAAATAATAAATTTTTAAAATACAAGTCGCACTTTTTTGCGAGCCGCATATTAGTTACCTCCTAAAATTTTCTGAATATTTCACGGCTTCAAAATATTTTTATCGTCGTGTTTTTAAAAATTTTCAAAAGTTCAAAGGGCAGGGATAGGTGCCTATAGCCACCGGGAAATGGATTTTGGCCTAAAAATGAACATTTTTTACATTTTTTGGGCAAAATTCCGTTTTCAAAGGACATCTTTGAAATAAAGAACTCTTCAAATTTTCAAAGGATGAAAGCCGAAAATAAAGGACGTCCTTTGAAATAAAGGACGAATGGGAACCCTGTTTTAATTTATTTATTTTCTCTAATTAATAAAGCTTTTCTTTATTAAGCATGCAATTTAAAGCTTAAAAAATATATTTTAACCATAAATAAAAAAAATAATAATATATTTTATTACAAATTTAATTTTTCTTAAAACATTTTTTATATTTTTCTTTCACATATTTAGATGTTTTTTGAGAGTTGTTTACGAAGGATACGAATTGCGCAGAGATGCGATATTGAAGATGGCGGAGATAATAAAAATAAGCACAACCAAATCAGTAAATATTTAATATTTTTATTTTTTAGTTGCAAAATTATAAAGTAAATTTCAAATGAGTTAAAAATATGCAACAAAAAAAAAAGCTCATTTATTAATGTTATCATTTAATTTATAGGCACTTTTGGCCGGAATGTGCAGTAATGCAAGTAATTCGGGAGATGATGAAGCAATAACACGAGAACTCGAAAATTTGGCACTCTACACATCAGAAATTTCAGGGAATGTTTCCATGTGGATTGCTAATGAATTGGTACATATTAGTGACATTCGAGACCGAGAATATCCTTGAGACCAAGACCATAGCTTTCTAAGTCTTATAAAAATCGACCTAAAATTCCAATAATTTATCAATAATTCGAAAAAAGCATGGACAAAATTAACTGAAACTTTTGTAGTCTCCATTTTGATACCGAGACAATAACCCAAGCATTTCGCTACTTGTGCCTAAGAATCGAAAAAACGGTACCTCTTTTACCAATCACAAAATTTTTATCTGGTAATCGTAACAATGTCAATATACTAGCTGATACGGATATTAAACCATTTTACTCTATTATTAAAAAAAAAATTTAACTCATATGACAATAAAAATACTTTCTCTGTCAAATGAATCATTGCACAGGAAAATGCGTGGCCATTTGCGATCGAAACTATTGCCAAATCTGCACTTGGCACTACACAAATCACAGACCCATACAGCTTCAACAAAACGGCACAACTAATCAACTCGGAAGTGTCTTCTCGTGGGTCGCCAGAGTAATTTGATGGGATTAATTGTTATGACCTTACTCAAAACCCATCAAAATTAAATTTTTCCAAAAATTATCACTTTTTTTAAATTTTTTCTGCAATAATTTTTTAACTTTCAAATATTTTTTTGAGATTTTCAGCCTGCTTGAATACTAATATTGTTTCGATACTTATTTAAGAAATACAATTATTATTGTCAAAATTAGATTCTGATATTTTTGAGTAACATTTTTGCAAAATAATCAACTCAAAAATTCTTGGTATCTTCCAATCGCTTTTAATGGGTTCTAATAGTCTCAAAAATCCAAAAATTTGATCCCAATATAAAATCGAAAATGAAAATCCTCACCTTTATAAGCTTTTTTAAGAAAACTATGTAATGTTCATTTTTATTTTCTTAGCTTCATTTACAATGTGTTGGTCACACGTGACGTAGACCGAAGGAAAACATTTGGATAAGGTGCCCACCCGACTGTTGTCACCGTGTTAGACAGTTCCACGGCATAAATATGTTTATTGCGCGTTACCCAGTTGAAAGCTGCGAAAGAGCGCACCAAGCCGAAAGTTGGTTTGCCAACAACCAACAGAATATCACTGAAATTATACGGTGAATAATTATAAATTACAAAAATTTTGTCAAAAAACAATTTAAATTAAATTTTAAAATTGTTCATTAATTTTGGGTGTGGTACAGCTGTGCGCCAGCCCAGTTTTTGGGTCATAATCAAGACGACACCCAACTCGTTTTGGGCGGATTGGTTTTTACCCAGATTCTTTCTTTTTTTACTTGTTAAAGTGCATATGGACTGCCTTACTAATTACTGATTGCGCTCCAATGCAAAATAGGGTCTAAAAAACGAGTCGGGGTAAAAACAAGTGTCCACAATCATTTCTTTAGTCACTCAATTTAATTTTTTTTTTGTATTAGCGTACAATGGGTAAAAAACCCTTAAAATGTTGTATTTTAAATTTTGTCTGGCTAACGTTTAAAGCTTTAAAGCTATCTAATAATACCAATAAAGTTAAATTCTGTAACCAAAGAAATTATGACCAAAAGCTGGGCTGGAGCCAAGTTGTGCCCGTCCGTTGATTATGCAAAAAACCTTTCTGCACGTCAGCACTCTGTCCCAGAAGGATTCAAAAATTGAAACGGGCATTTCAAATACAGCTTATTTGAGGCACACTGGCTTCAGCTACTTAGAAGTATTCGATCACCATTGGCTGCCTCTAAACGAGGAAAGATTTGGGTTATTTTTGTTTTTGTAGCCTGTTCTTTTAAATGTTTTTAATGAATTCGGAAAAAACACATTTTTAGTAGAAAATGTTTTGAAATAATAAAAGAAAGTGCCAATAAATCATTTTCATAAACAAAAGAATATTTAATAAATCAATTGCGGAATGCCGTTTGCCCGTGCCAATCGAGGCGCAAAAAGTTGCTCCGGTTTTTCTGTGATTCACAAAAGTTGCATATAACGGCTACCTTTTCTGGCAAGTCGGACCCGGGACTCGGCCCGGTAATCGATCCCGGTTCGGAAACTCGGTACCCGTTCATCTCAATAAAAACCGCCAAAAACACACTAAAATTGCTCAAGTCGCTCAAAGGCGATGAGTCATAATATTTTCAAAATTTATAAAAAAAGTGAGAACTATTTTTTTAAGAATAAGTTGGACATGGAATTGTTAAAAAAGCTTAATTTTCAAATCACGAAAAACTGTTACATTTGACGCGACAAACAGGGTGGTCCCCCCTTCATTGTATCGGCATAGCGCCAATTATCTTCCAAAAAATAACGAATAATAATCAGCTACTTGCCAAAGATCGGCATCACCATTTTCGGCACAAATGTGAATTTCCATCTCGATGTTGTCCAAATTGTTCACCATGAGGTAGAGTGCCTCCCACCGATTCCCACTTCGGCCAAACAGATATTGACCACCCAAAATATAATGTCTGGTGCAATGTTTACAAAATAATTAAGGTAAATGTATGTAATTAAGCAATATGCAAATTAATTAGGTAGTTTAAGTGGATTTGACGCTAGTTGGAAAATATGTTGGGATGTATACCAGAGTTGCAGTTTGTACTTATTTGTACTTATTAGTAAGTATTGTACTTATTTGAGCTCAATGTACTTATTTTTGGGACTCAAAGAAAAATTTCGATTTTTATAGCAATATTTGAAAGAAAATTATCTTTTGAAGCGAATTTTATAAACAAAATCGTAACTAAATTTACTAAATATTGCACGTTTCGACAGAAATTTCTAAATTATTTAGCGCAAATAAATTTCACGCTGATTACAAGCGTGAATTTCAAAGCATAAAAAGGAATATTTTTTAAAAATTTTCCCGGCAGCGCCTATCGGCACCGCCGGACATTCAATCCTTTTGGAATTTTCCAAAATAAGACACAAAATTGATTATTTTTGAATAAATCTGTTAACAAATCGGCAATAAATTTACAAAATTTCTTCGATGGCGCCTATCGGCACCACCGCCCCACCCCCATTCATTAAGGATTTCTCTAAATTTATCTCAAAAACCGAAACTTAATCAATCTTTTGATTTTTTGGTATAAGTTAGAGCACATTTAGGGTTTTGAATGGCACTAAGAAGAATTAGCTTAGTTCATTCTACAATTTTTTCTGGGCCCGCGCCGCAAATGTCGCATCACCCTAAAATAGTTGCAAAAAAAATCCAAAATAGGTGCTAAAAATCCAAAAAACCCCCAAATAGGTGCAAAATGGGTGATAAAAACTGAATGAAAAATGCCCAAAAGTGTTCAAAAAATGCAATTTTTCTTCAAACACTTTCAAATTCAACTACAAAATTACTCTATTGCTTTTAAATACATAAAAAAAATATTTTTTTGTAAAATAAAAAATTTTGTTCAATAAGCACTTTTCGTATGTTTCAATTTCACGATCTTGTCCAGAAAAATTTTTGAAATGACGAAAATTTTATTTCATTTTTCAATTTTATTGCACTTTTACAATGAAATTTCTGTAAAAAGGCCAAAATAGTTGCTAAAATTTCGAAATTGCCAAAATAGGTGCTAACCCCCGTTTTAGGTGCTAAAAAGTAGCTCTAATCAAAAATGTTCCGAGAAAATGTGATTTTCGTGTGCTTCTCTCATCAAGTGCAATCCGCAAAAAAAATAATAGGTAAAGACCTAAAAACCCCGTCTCTAATTAGAAATGTGGTGCTAGGATGAAGAAAGTGCAAGTAGGGCGAAGTACGAAAAATAAAAGTTGGGGATTTGGGAGGAAGGGCCGTTTAAGTACGGAAAATTAATTAATTTAATTGTCATTTTAATAAAAACAAAATTTAAATTATTAAAATAAAGAAATTATGAATGGTTCTCAATGCAACGAAGAGAGAAAATATAATAGTTATAAAATGACTTATAAAATTCAAGTAAACGCATATAATCGTCTAGGTTCAAGAATGCGGAAAAAATCTTATTAAGAAAATTTCTTAATTTAATTGCACTTTTAAGTTTTCAAAATTTTGTTTACTTGCCATATTTAAAAATGTTTCAAGTTTACAAATAAAGTTTGCATTTGGGCGAATTAAAAATTATGAAACTGTCTCCAAAGTTGGTGTTAGGTCTTTCTTAGAAACCGCCACTTAGGGTGTTTCGTAAATCCTTCAGTAAGAAAAATATAATTGATTTAATAAAAAAAAATGTTTCTAAAATTGTTTAAAGGTAATAAATTCTAAACATTTAATTTAAATATAAAGGTTCATTAATTAATTATTTTATCCGCATTTATCAATCAATTTTCGAGTTACGCTAACACCACAAACATTTTTTTATTTTTAATATTTTTCCACTAAAATTACTTATTATTTAATTAAATGAAGTACATTATTAGGGGTATTCGTGACTCTCGGTTCCCGACTCGAGAAATTTCTCGGGTTTTTTGGAGTCTCGGTTCTCGGGGTCAATTCCGGGTATCAGTCTCGGCTCCCGATTCCAGGTAAAAATCACAAAAAGGCGTACCTATAGCAGCACGTGCCAAACTATTGGTTATAATTAGGGTAGCACGGGACCGGGACCGGGACCGGGGCGGGAAATCCCGGTTTTTTCAGGTCCCGGTCCCGGTCCCGTTTTTGAAAAAAAGGAAAGTCCCGGTCCCGAAAATTGACCAAATATGCACTGGTAAGAATGGGGGTCTGACTAAGAAATTGTTGAGAAAAATTGGAGAAAAGAAAATTATGGAGGAAAATTCGTTATAAAAAATTTTTATTAATAATCTATACATTGATAATTCAGTATGGTGGTAGAAGTATTGCTTTTCCAAATCGTTTGCTTGGGTTCAATCCCTCTCATGCAGGAAATTTAAATTTTTTTTAAATTGTTTTCCAATATCAGTTCGGTCAAATTCAAAAATTATGAAAAGGAAGTGCTCCCCCAACCTGATATAATTGATAAATTAACAATTTTCTTTTAAATATCATTTATTTTCGAAAAATTTTTCCGGTGGTATCTATCGACACTGCCGGATCCCTTTTAGCTTAAAACTTCTCGAATAAATCCTCCAAAAATTCAAATTTATCTCAAAAATCCTCCAAATGTAGCTTTTTGGTGCAAAACCTGTTAACAAATGATAGTAAAATATCAAAAAATTTCCCGTTGGCGCCTATCGGCACCGCCGACCTTCCCTTTTCAAAATTAGAAATCTAATGACTTTTCAAAACCCAACAGCTAAGAAACTTGCCGCGAAATGTACGAATTGCTTATTTCCAATCCCAAATTGCTCAAAATGATTGGGGGTCATGAAAAATATAATATTTAATATTCATTTACTTCGATAAATTGATTTACAGTTGCTGCGCATCATTTTTCAAAAATGTTCTGATTTTTCCCCAAAATCTGATTTTTGGGACTGAATGTTCTGACTTTGAAATTTCTCATATCGGAACCCTGGGTAAACTAGGAGGATAAGGGTTCATTTAGACTTAATGAATTACTTTATTCATTTATTTTGATAATTGAAAAGTGATTGAAGATGAAATGGGAATTCAATGAAAATTCATAAGAAAATTTTTTCGTTTTTTCAAGAAAAATTTTTGCTTCAGTAAAGTCCCGGTTTAGTCCCGGTCCCGGTTGAAAATCGAGGGCCCCGGTCCCGGTCCCGGGTTTTCCTGGCCCGGAAAGTCCCGGTCCCGGTTTTTGTCAAAAGCCCCGGTCCCGTGCTACTCTAGTTATAATAGATAGTACTCAAATTCATTAAAGTTATTACCGGCACCATCTGCCTCCTTACTTTACCAAAAATCAAAAAAAAATTTGGGACCAGACATCACAGCAGAGAAGCTTTGAAAATTCTCGAATGAATTTGGGTCTTACTGTGCTAAAAGGCTACGCCGAGAAAATTTTTTAAATTTTGGAATATTTACACAATATCTCTGAAAATTGCTTATTTCCGAAATATTTGTTTAAATTGAAATAAATAAATATGCGTGGCTCTTAAAGTGTACCAAAGTTGGGACTGGAATTGAATAAAATATATACAAAAACCCAAATACCAAATATTAAAATTAAAATTTTATTAGTGATTCTTAAACGAAAAAACAGTAATTTTTCACAGTTGCAAATAACAATTTTTCACCATTTCCTGCGAAAACTCTTTCGAATGAAATCGGGGAAATTTTTCAAATATTATTAAATTAGAAAAGGGCCCTCATTTGCCATAGAAGTTAGAACGGTGACATGAAGTTTGGGGGCTACCGGTCCGAGTGCTGAATAGAACAAAAAAAAATTCCGAGTTCCGAATGGCACAAAAAATGCCTAAATGGCTTTTGATAAAAAAATGAAAACATAGAAGCCTAGAAGTAAGCTAGCTTAAGCCTATGCCAAAGTTTAGACCTAAACTAAGACTTAATTATAGAGTAATGTCTGTTTAAAAAAATCGTTCGGAACTCGGCCTTTTCGGCACTCGGAGCGGAAGCGAGTTTGGGCAAAGAAGTTTGGGCACCATAAAGCAAATATTAAAAAATAAAAAGCAATAAAAATTAAATATGCAATTCCATGCTCAACCGTGCCGTAACAATCCGAAAAAGGCCACAATAAATATTACTATAATTTGCCAAAAATTTTAATTAATGAAAATTAAAATAGATATTTGCTTTTAATTTTATAATTATGTCTCAGTCTCGACTCGAGAAATTTTAAGTCTCGAGTAGAGTACTACTCTTTTTATGTCCTATCCTGAATTTTCTGGTGCCCAAACTTCCCGGTGCCCAAACTTCCCCCTGCGGTTAGAACTTTACGGCGAGTATTTTATTGAGAAGTTGCTGTTTTTTTGTTTTATTTTTAAAAATTTAAAAGCCGATACTTAGCGGCCCATGATGCCCAAAATATATACATAAATATTTGCATATTAATATAAAGAAAAACCCTGAAATATAAAATGAACTTTCGGAATTGAAACAAAAAGAAAATTTGGGGTAAGGGGAGGAGGAAAAGTTCGTACTTCGTCCCAGCACGGTTGCCAACAGGCGCCGGTATTAAAGATAATCGCTTCAAAAATTGTTTCAAACATTCGGCCCCTCCCAAAAAGAAGAACTCGGATTCCTGCAATATTACATGAAAGAAGACTATGAAAATTGAGTCTCCCGGCCGAAGGCCGGGAGATTTTTACATTATACATACATACCAGGGGTAGGACGAGTCCCGAAAATTATGAGTACGAGTAAAACGAGTAACGAATTGCTAATACAAGTACGAGTAATGAGAATAGCCAAAAAAATTTAAATACAAAACCATTTTCCTTTTCGGAATTTTAAAAATCGTGATTTTCTTTTCGGTTTCGTTTTTTTTAAAGTTGTCGCAGCGCTGACTGCAATTGTTTTTTCCACATCCATTTTCGATAGGCTTTTTGTCCAAATTAGTTGCAAAATTAGGTGACAAATTTTGGGAAAACCTGGTCAAATTCTCATTTTTTATTTCAATTCCGAATGTTCGAATGTTTTTTTTATCAATTTCTTAAATTCATTTGAAAAGCAAAAAATCAGTAAAAATTATACATTTAATGGCAAATTTGCATAAATGACAAATTTTCTGAGATCGAATTACAGAAACCCTAAGCGAATGGGAGCAGGCGGTGCCGATAGGCGCAGCCGGGTAAAATTTTAAAATGAGTGAATTATAGTAACAATTTTTGACCAAAAACTGGTCAATTTTGGAGATTTTCGAGAAAATTAAGCTAAAAGGTGTCCGGCGGTGTTGATAGACGCCGCCTGAAATCCAAAGAAATGTAATTTATAAAGAAAATTGTCATTTTATGAATTATAACTAGGGACCGGATTTGTATGGATTTCCATATTTTGGAATTTTTTGTCCATATAGATCCGGGCCCTAGTTATAACAGATTGGGGAATCACTTTATATTCATAATTTTTTAATTTAACCGTTATTGATTTTTGAAAAAATTAAAAAAATATTTAAATTTACTGCATGAGAGGGATTTGAAAGCCAAGCAAAAGATATGGCAAAGCAATACTTCTACCATCACACCAAATCATCATTGGGGTAGTTAATAATAGAAATATATTTTTAACAATTTTCCTCCAAAATTTTCTTTTTCTTCAATTTTCTCAGCAATTTTTTACTCAGAACCCCATTCTTACTAGTGCATAAAATTACTCGTTACTGTGGCAAAATAAGAGTAACGAATAACGAGTAACGAGTAGTCAAAAAACACGAGTAGTTACGAGTTAAAGACAAAGGTCTTTGCATCAACCAACAGCAATTGTCTTCTCTCAAATGAGAAGCAGCTGAGTTTTGCAATGATAATTTTGGGTTGGGAGAATTTTATTCATAAATTTTCTTTCATTTTATATTTCAAAATTATATACATAATTAGAAAAAAGCTATGTCTGAAATTTGAAGCTTTTCGATTGACCA
Organism: Heterodera filipjevi; assembly: GCA_039877585.1. Lineage (NCBI taxonomy): Eukaryota > Metazoa > Nematoda > Chromadorea > Rhabditida > Heteroderidae > Heterodera > Heterodera filipjevi. Next base: position 12,494,265 of record JBDPZO010000002.1, read on the forward strand.
ACGGCTCTCTACCCCATTTAAATGTTTATAAAATTGTTAAATAAGATTTTTAATTTTCAACAAATTTATTGCTTTCGGAATGTTTCTTAATTACTACATATTTATCGCTAAATTGTCAAGTCTACCGCAAAAGAGTGGCTAGGCGTTTCGTAAATTCGCCATTTTGAAACTTTCCTTAGAAAAACTTATTATATTTTTTCTCAAACGCAAACAAAAGAAATAATCTGTATCCTCAAATAACTTTTTCTTGTCTTTATTATCTTTATAAATTAATTGTATGAAGTCTCGGTCTCAGTCTTCGAGTCTCGGAGAGCTAGCGAAAACAGTGTTTCATTAGAACATAAAAGTTGGCTAAATATCAACACCCCGGATACTTGAACGGATTTAAACAGGCAGAAGTTAAAATATGTAATTTTGTAAATATTTCTTTTATAGTTTTTGAATAAAACAAAGTCCATTAGCAGGGAGCTGACCCTAGCAAAGTACTGAACGCGACTGAGAGAAAAAATACCGAAATTGCAAATAAGCCAAGAAAAGTCAAAATGTCTAACAAAAATACCTAATGAACGAAATAGGCATTTTTCCACAATTTTCGAATTTTTTACTGCAAAGCCCAGAAATGGTTCAATTGATGAATTTTTATTTACCCAAAAATAGTTTATCTTGAATTTTTTTTTGAACTATGTTAAAAAAACACCTTTTTCATTTTAAAGATTTAACCCTGCCAAAAAAGAGCAGATTCCTTCAATATTACATGAAAGAAGAATTTTACAAACGACCTTTTACATGATACTCAAATAGTGTTACAACATTCAATCTTTGGCGGGGTTTCCCTTATTTTAGTGCATCAATATTTTGATGGGTCCTTTTTGATGAGGATTAAATATTTGAGGGAAGTGCAAAAACAAAGACAGCCAACGGCAATTTCCATTCTCTCAAATGAGTTGTAGCTGAGTTTTGCAACAATAATTTTGGGTTTGGATTTTGGTCATAATTGTCTTTCTTTTTACTTTTTCAAAATTTAATTATTGTATACATAATGTTTTTGGGCCTTTAATGGTATAAATAAAGGCCTACTTTTTTTTGTGCAATATTTGTTAAATTATATACCTATTAATGCCTTTTTTTTCTTTTTGCTATAATTCTTCTTCTAAACTTTATCGTACTAAAATTTTTCATTTTATTTCCATTTATAGCCAGCATACGCTTTTGTATTTGTTTTTTTTTGACAATGAATAACGACTTGATGGAAGCTTGTAAGAACGGCGACGATATCGGCATAGGTAAATTAACAACATTAATGGACAAATTGAGGGATACAATAGAAAATTAACGAAAATGAGGTATTCATATTTGTTGTTGGCACCTTTTTTCAGTTAAAACATTGGTTCAAAGCGGTGCCAATGTCAATTACGTCGATGCCACGACCAGTTACACGCCACTGATGGCGGCTTGCAATTTTGGCCATATCGGCATTTTGCACTTTTTGTTAGAAGCAGGTGCGATTGTAGAGCAACGCGATAAAGACGGTGGGTCTTACTTATGGGGTATTGAACCACTGACTTTCAGACGCATAAATGCCTTCCTTATTCAGTACTGTCTTCTACTATACCTAGTACTGTTCTTTTGCTTTTCTATACCCTCTCTGTGATGCGGCCTGTGGATTACTATTTTTTTTCATTATCGCCTGATAAACACCCCCCCCCACCCAAAAAATTCCAGGTAATAGTCTACTTTGCCCCCCCCCATTTTTCGAAAAAAAAAATTTTTTTAAAGTCGTGTAAAACACCTTCCCGGGGTTTTCGGGGTCGCTGATGACGAATCTGACATCAATTTCGACCAATTACGGAGCATTTGAATTTATTTTGGGGAGTAAATGTTAATTTTGGGAAAAAATAAATTTTCGACTTTTGGTTTGAATTTGAGTCCGGGGTCCGTAATTGGTCGAAATGGATGTCAGATTCGTGATCAGCGATCCCGAAAACATCGGAAAGGTGTCGTACATAACTTTAAAAACAAAAAAAATTTTTTTTCGAAAAATGGGGGGGACAAAGTAGACTATTACCATTCCATTACAGTCAAATTTTTTTAGGTAAAAAATTCTTATTTTTTCTTAAAATGAGTGATATTTAATTTCATTTTTAGGCCTGACAGCTTTAGGACACGGCGTCCTTGGTACCCAACTTGACGTTTGCAAAGCGCTGGTGGAAGCGTACAATGCAGACATGTTGTGCTTTAGCACTGATGGTACTTTTCGCTCCCCGTTGGTAATCGCATGCATTGACGGGCACGTGGACATTGGTCAGCAGTTGTTGTATTATTGGTTTTTGGCGCAATCCGACATAAATTGAAACGTTTACAGTTGTTTGTTAGGGTTTGTCGAATTTGTGTTTTTGGCATTGGCATTTTTTGTCTTACTATGATTCTGTTACTAAGACTTGGGTTTTTTTCACGTGTCCACTTTTTGTCAAACGTGGGTTATCGAGTCTAATTTGATGTTTAATGAATGCCATTTTTATTTTCATAGTTGACTTTTTTGTCCGGACTGCTGGAGTTAACTTGGACCATTGCGACCCGAACGGGAAGAGTCCGTTAATGGTGGCAACTGCGAGCGAAAAGGTTGCCATTGTCCGTTATTTGCTGGAACATGGCGCGGCCAAGGGCCATAGTGATTTCCAGGGTCAGTCTAATCAACGGCGATAAAATTAAACCACTTTTATATTAGGTGCCAGTATTAGAAGCCGTTTTTTGTTGACTTTGACTTATTCGAATTAATACATCGGTCATTTTGGCATTTTGTTCACAGTATAGCGTCTTTCGCCTTTCTCTTTCTCTGAATACTGTTGTGTATATACACATCGATTATTCTGTCCTGTTTTGGCGTTCTTTTTGCCTGCTCATAAATTTTTGTTCCATTCTTCGTATTTGCACTCTTGCTTTTTCGTTTGGTCTTCGGAAAAACGAATGTTGGTCAATTCGTTTTCGACTATATTTTCTGAGCCTATTTTTCGGCATAACGCTTCATAGCTATAGAAAATATAAGGCGCTATCTAAAAAGTCACCATTTTTGAAAAAAAATATCAAGGGGGGCCCCTTTTCATTTTTTGACCAATTTTTTTGGTCGGTTTTTTGTACCAAAAGGTATTTAAAAATGTTTTTGATATTGCTGATCATAAGAGTGACATTAATTTTTGGCTAATTAAAAATTTATCAAGAGGATCTCCCCTTTGGGTTTTTTCAAAAATCGTCACAAGTTTTTTTTTTGGTTTTAGGTCCTAAATAGATATTTCCAAAGATTTTTGTTGTCTCTTATCACGAATATGATATATATAATGGCAATTTTGAAGAAGAAAAATTGTCAAAAAAATCAAAAGGGTCCTCCCTAAGTTTCAAAAAATGGTGATCGCGACCGCGGCAAATTTCAACCGCGATCCGCTTCCGCGTGATTTGAATCCGCGACCGCGATTCGCGGGATTTTTGGCCAAAACAATTTTTTGATACGTTTTGTAAAAACAATTTTGCCAAAAAAAAAAAATGGAAATGTGCTACAATTACAATTTGGGTCAGTTTTCACTGAATTCTAATTTCTTTCTTTCTTTCGGAAGGAATTTTGGTTTCCGAGATTTTCTAAGCTATTTTGGGCAAAATTTCGGAACCCAATTGTCAGATATGTAAAGAAAACTATGAAATTTATGGAATTTGAACCATTTCCTTAGCTAAAATTCATTGATTTTCAAAATTGGACCCAAAATTTAATTTTTAGGGAAAATCTGTAAACAAATTTTATCAAGAATTTTCAAATTTTTCTCGGCGGCGCCTATCGGCATCACCGGACCATCCACTTACTCCTGTGGCGCCATAGGCACCACCATCTATTCCCCTCAATTTGAATTGATCAATTAAAGTGCAAGACAAAATAGCGAATTACTTTGGTCATAAAATCTTTTTTTTTTGACCAGCAGTGAAGTTTTGTTAGTCCAAAAAAATTCGGTATGAGCTCGGTTTTTTATGTGTTTTAATCCTTAAAATTTAAAATTTTTATGTTATTTTTTTAAATCCGCGAAGCGCGTATCGCGGCTTGAACTGAGGAACATCCCGTCGAAGAATAAAAATCACGAGTTGTACCAGGGACACGCGGTCCACCCCCCCCCCCTTTCTTCTTGCTTCGCATGCCACCCGAATTAGAAGCCCAAAACCCGGATGTTAGTTCAGTGTCCCATGCACAAAGTTAATGTCTTTAATCAAGGCGGCGGTGCGAATTGTCGACGTAGTACGCTTGTTGCAGCGAGGCTAAAAGGAGAGAAATCATCAAGAAAAATGTGAAAATTGGCTTTTTTTAATGTTTTATCAAATAACTTTTTTCAATTTTTTTTCCTAAATTTTGAAGAAATTTGTCCATAATTTTCTCTATTTTTCTTAGCAATGTGTGCAACGACATTTGGCTTCACATCTTTCCTTGGCTTGGCCCTGCTGCAGTCGGAGTGAAATTGGCGCTGCTTTCTGCCCGATACAATTTTCTTGTGAACACGCATTTCAAAACGCGAAAATGGGCATTTGGGAGGTTGGTAATCAGCCACCACAATAACGATGATGGCACCAGGAGTGCCAGACTCCCAAGGCATTTTGAAAATATGTCAATCGATCAATTGTCACCGCCCAACAATACTAACAACATTATTGGGTTCAAGATCCTTTACGTCAGGTAATTCGGGTAAAGTTTTAAACAAGCTCACGTTTTATCGCGTTGGCGACCCCAAATTTCAGCAGAGCCCCTCTTGTAGAGCTGCTCGAGAGTTGAGAAATTTCTCGTTGTTTTTGGGGTCTCTATCTCGGTCTCGGTATTTTAACTCGTAATAAAATTCTTTGAAATTTTCTCATTTTCTCGGCAGCGCCAAATTTGTTATCTAAAAAACAAATTTCCAAAAATTTTCCCGGCGGCGCCACCGCCGATATTTTGATCTGTTATTCATTTGAACATCTCCTATTGAAACAGACCCAATTCCTATTGATCAGGAAAAAAATAGGCAGAAGATGAGCAATTTATAAATTTTATCATATTTTTGTTGGAATAAAACTAACCGGAAATTTTCTTGACTGATTGTCGCAGTATGAAAAAAACTATTAGGGTAAATTTGGCTGGACCGCAGTTGAGCACCCACGCTGTTATATACATTAATGAATTGTGTGAGGTCGAGTTATTTTATAGTGAAATTGCAACAGCTTTTTTTTAAATTTGATAAATAATGCGTTATTTTTCATGCTAACAATTTTTTTTTATTTCACCCTATTTATAATCAAAGTTTTCGAGTCAAGAAGTTTCTCGGTGGTTCTCGGTTTCGAATCTCTGTGTCGTCGATCTCGAGTCTCGGTGTCAAGTCTCGGGAACTTTAGGGTCTCGAGCAGCTCTATCCTCTTCTCATGGCTTATTTTCAAAATGCCCCGACTCGTTCAGTTTCATTGACAGCTCTGTGCTCTCTTTTCTCCACCGGTTCAAATCGCTTTTCCAAATGGGCATCACATTGAACTTTGAAATTTCGAAGAATGAACATCGAAGCTGGGATTTGTTCATTCAAAAGCTTATTCCTCTGATTGGCATCACAAACATAGCCAAATTGCACATTGGCCAAATGTGAGTCAAATGGTCAATCACCCCGCTGAAAATGTTTATCAAAGTTTAACTTATGCCAAACAGATATCTGTGTTGTCTATCATTTTGATGGTAGGGGCCAATTACACCTCGGCCAACGCCCTAAACTTTTGGCAAGTACACGACCATTGAAAAAAATAGGGTTGGTCGGGACCGGGGCTTTTAGAAAACCCGGGACCTTTGTTTTCCGGGCCAGGGTAACTTGGTACCGGGATCGTGGCCCTCGATTTTCAACCGGGACCCGGGCTAAGCTGGATTTTTTAATTTTTTTCTTGTTAAATCGACAAAATTTTGCAAATTTTCATTTTAATACACATTTCGTCTTCAATAAATTATAAATCATCAAAATAAGAAAATAAAGTCATACGCTAAATCTAAATGAACCTTATCCTCGTTTCTTTACCCAAATTTTCTTTATTTTTCAATTAAGAAAATCATTTTGCTTCGCTTTCAAATGTTTCAACAATCCTTTTTCAATTTAAAAACAAATTTCAAAAATTTTGCAAAAAAAGACTAACTTAGCGGGGTTGCCGCGGGGCGAGAAAAACGTCGGGTCGGGGCGGCCAAAAAATTTGGGGTCGGGCTTCGGGGCGAGAAAAAGACCAGGTTTCGGGCTTCGGGTTTTGGGCAGCAACCCTGCAACTTAGTGGCTTTGAAATAGTTTTTCAGAAACCTTAAGCGATGTGATCCGGCGGTGCCGTTAGGCGTCACCGTGGGAATATTTGAAAATCTGGATGTGGTTTATTATTAGAATTTGACCAAAAAATGGAACTATTTTGGAGAATTTCAAGCAAATTTTAGCTAAAAGGTGTTGGCGTCGGTGCACCCCAAAACTACGCCGGCCGAAACTCCGCCGAAATTTTTGATTTTTTTCTGAAATTTTCTTCAAAAAACGGCCTTTGGAGTTTTTTTTTTTGAAGAATTTAAAGTATTTTTGGCAATTTTTTTTCCGGCGGAGTTATGTCTCGGCGGAGTTTTTTGGCGTTCGGTAGACGCATTCGGGAAATTTAAAAAAAATAAATTGAAATTTGTAAATAAATTGTCAGAAAAGTATTAATTTTTACTTATAATAAATTCTATTACCTAAAGCTCTTCAACCCTTCCTCAGAAGCCCATTAGTCCCTGTTAGTCTTCGGTCCCGCTAGGGCTCATACTTTGGGACCGGGATTTTGACTTTTTTTGAAAAACGGGACCGGGCCGGCACAGAACTGGAATTTTCCTCCCCTGTGCCTCGACCAAAAACGGGCCAAATTAGTTCGCGTCTGAAAATTTGGGAGTTTTGCATTACGGATTTCACGTTTCTGCTTCCATATTACACCAAGTTTCCAATGCTGTTGAAATATTCGATCAAGAAATGGAGTCCGGCTTTCGAGTTTCGTTTCGAGTCTTTCGTTGAGTCACGTCCGTTCCTGGTTCCGACCATCCCTGGATGATTTTTCTAATTTATTATTTTATAAATTTTTAGCAAAAGAAATTTTAAAAGATTTAATTCATAAGGCTAATCAATAAATTATTATTTGGCCACTAAAATTTTGCGACGGGGAATTGGCCGGAATGGAGTTGCTTAGGTAGGACGGAATGACAACTTTCGCATTTTTCAAGCATTTTTGGCATTAATTAATTCGAGCATGGACAGTTGAGCTCTACTAACAGGGCACCAAATTAGCCCTGTTATCTAATTCCACAAAAAAAATCAAAAATTCTTCTAAAATGGTACAGTTTCCTTAAATTATAAATTTTTGTTATTTTTCCTGATTTAAGCCACGGTATTGGGCTTCGCGAATTTCTGTTACGCACTTCACAAAACTTTCTGATCGATTGCCCCAATCTCCGATCAGTTTATTTTGAAGGCTACGATCATGGGGTTTACGGCGGCTCAAAAGTGAGGGAATGGCTCCAATCGCCGCGTGAAGATGGTCGACCAAAAGTATTGTATCGCTCTTACAAACCGTGGATTGTTGACATACATAAACAGGCAAGACTAAACAAACGAAGCAGCGGAAAACCATAAATTTTAAGAATGACATTTTTGGGATCCCGACTTTTCGACTTCTGACAGTTTTGAATTGGCACTTGAGCAATTAAATTTATTTTATTTCCAAACTCATATATGAAGGTTTATTCAAAGTTTTCCCAAGGGTTAAATTCATAATTAAAGTCTCCACTTTTAAGTTGAAGAATTAGTAAAATAAAGATTCGAAATTCATATTGGTATGCTGTTGTTAATTGGCATAATTTCCAGGAATTTCTTAGTGCTACCATCTCGGCCAATTACATCATTTGCTTTACCATGTTTGGCCTTGTCAAATCGGACAGTGTCGAGCAGTTTAAGTTGAACAACGGACGTACCAATGAACAATTGGCAATGCAACGGATTGATGAGCAAAATCAGCAGAGCAAACTTTGCATGACGCGGGCACCGATTGGACGAGACGAGCGAAAGTGGGCGCAATGGGTGCGAGAAGCATGGCAGGATGAAGAAAAGCACAATTTGGTCCGATTTGGTCTAAATGATCAGCAGATCAGAGCAGACTTACAATGATCATGGCATAGTGATTGATGAAATATCATGAAATGCTGGCATTTTTAATTCGAATTTTAATTTTTTGTATATAATTTAATATTTTGGATCCTAATAATAAATCCTCGCCATAGTCAAAAACCCTTTACTTTTATTGTGAACAGAAAACAGTTGGTACTATATATTAATAATTGAATGAAAAATAATGACGAATATTTTTAGAAGAACCAATTTTTTTTATTGGTCAACCATTTTCATAAGGGCTCTATAATTTGAAAGGCGGGATCTTACTAACCGAAGAAATACGGTATTCACTGAAATACATTCATTTTCTAAAAATCAATCCTTAGTTAATTTTTAAAGGAAATTTTGTGCTCTTTCGAATGGGCTTACTCGTTTTTTGCAGAAAAATTTTTGCAACCCCCTATGAATTTTTTTTAGAAAATTTTCTGTTTTTAAGCCATTTTTCGGTTTTCAGGTTACCGTGAAGGAGTGGTCTGACCAGTTCGATGTCAATACATTTTTTGATCAGCATCAAACGTATACTAGTAGGAATTTTCTCAGATTTTTTTGACTAACAAAGTATTGATTTATTCATTGATAAAGTGATCCGTGTTAAACATATGACCACCCAAAATTAGGGTGGTTACACTTTGTCTGCTCGCATATCGGCCAAAGAGAAGAATTTACACACATTTAGTATCATTCGAAAGCCCATTGAATTTGCTATCGATCCATATAATACAATTGTCATTTGCTCCCTGTTAAAAGATATTATGGATCAATTAATAAAATTTTAGCAGTTTTTTTGGGGTGTCTTAAATATATGACCATGACTGTATAAAGAAGTACTTTCAAACATTAAAAAAAAAATTTAAATCGGAAAGAAGCTTTGTTCATCGAAAGGTGCAACAAAAGCCAATAAAAAATAAAGTGAAAAAGCGTTTGAAAATTAAGGAATATGCATTATTTTGGAAACAATGCAATAATGAGGGCCGCCTTTAAAAAAAAATAATCAATTCTGGGATATTTGATTGATATTGATAACATTACTTTCCAAAATAAATGCCATTATGTTCAATGCTTTTCAAAAATTTGCAAATTTGATCTTGCCAATTTATTTGTAAATGGGTCATCGTGGATGTAATTTTGCCATAAATAATGCTTTAAATTTGATTATTATCTTATCTTATAATTTGTCTTCCGCTTCTCTTAATGTTTCATAAGTGAAGTTTGATTAAAAACTGATTGACTTTATAATCTTGTTCGTTCCCAAGCGCTATTTTCTTAGAAATATTTTTCCTTTCCGTCTCCATACTAAAAAAATATCATTGCAATTTTTTTTATTCTGTCCAGAACATCAACAAATGATGCAAAATAAAATGTGGCATAAAAATATTGGTCGAATTAAAGATTGTTAGGCCAATACCGGCACCTGAGCTGAAATTAAAAAAAAAAAATATTAAATCTACACTATTTCATCCTAATTTTTTTCATAAATTTTGAAAAAATACTTCAAACCCTAAAGGCAAAAATGGCGAAATATGCCTTTATTCCCGAAAAACCCCCAAAATATGCATTTATATGCCCTAAAAACCTTAACCAAATCAAAAAATTTCAGCGCAGTAATGCTTATTTTGAGCCCCTTTCTTCATAGCATAAGAATAGAGCCCAGATCTTGAAAAAATCACGATATAAGTGAAACAGCAAAAAATGGTAATTTTTCATGTTTGAACCGCTTCCGCTCCGAGTGCCGAAATTTCGAGTGCCGAATAGTGTAAAATAATGTCCGAGTGCCGAAAAGGCCGAGTTCCGAATGATTTTTTTAAACAGACACTACTCTATAATTAAGGCTTAGTTTAGGTCTAAACTTTGGCATAGGCTTAAGCTTGACTAGGTCTAGGCTTTTATGTTTTCATTTTTTCTAACAAAAGCCATTTTGGCTTTTTTTGTGCCATTCGGAACTCGGAATTTTTTTTTTCTGTTCTATTCGGCACTCGGACCGGTAGCCGTTTGAACAACTCTGTCCCTAATGATTAATGTGCAATTATTTATGCTTTTATTGATAAGCTTAATATCTCCATCATGTCATTTCTCACGTTTAATCATTACTGCCCTCAAAATTCAGAATTTCATAAAATAGATTTTCATTAAATCAATGTAGTAACAAATGATGATGGCGCTGGGGAAGCAGGTTCAATTTCAGGATTTTTCTATTTATCAAAGCAAATAGTAAATTTACAACCTTAATAAAAAAAGAAAGCAAATAAATTAGGCTTTTCATTATTGGGAGTTACAGGAAATCAATGTTTATAAAATATATTTAATTTTATTTATCATTTTAGCTCGAGAAATTTATTCGAAATGAATTATTCCTCAAAAAGAATCATTCAAAAAATATTCTTCTTAATATTTTTATTTAATGTAACTCATCAAAATGATTTCGAAAAAAAGAATAAAGGTTGGAGAGTATGATAAAATAAATTTAAAAAATAGTTTAGTTTGGTTTGTCCAATCTGGGGTTTTCAACTGGGATTTTGTATTCGTAAATTTATTAACCGTCATTTTTACCAAAAATTATCCTGTAATAATTCCAGGCAGAGCTTCCCTATTAAGGACCACATTTTTAGAATCGTTTAAGTCGTTAGAGGAATTGGTGGATTCGACATCAATTTTATTTGCTAATATAAAAGCAGGAAAAACGAACAAAACTTTGGTTATTGCATGGATTGAAGAAACAATGTATGGCGTTTTATGCGATGATGGCAAATTTGAATCAAAAATGGATGACAATTTTAGGAAATTGTACAAAAATTTATGTGAACAAATGGAAAGCGGCAAAAAATTGGAAGACTCAATGGAAAATATGGAGAAAAAAATCCAAATAAAACATTTAGATATAAATCATATATATGAAAACATTCAAAAGAATTCATTTCTCAGCACCAAATCAAAGAAAATTGTTGGAATGATTGTGGAATATTTCTTGAGGGGAAAAGACTTATTTTTTGAAATGTTCAAAAGTATGACAATTATTTAAATCAATTAACTTTGAAAATTTAAAACTCATTTAAAAAAAATTAAACCCATTTTTAATATTCAATTAAAGATTTCAAAGAAAATAAGCTTTTATTAAAATTTTAATAAAAACTAATTTAAAAAAATTTAATTAAATTAAAATTTTCAATCATTGATATTAAGCAAAAATTAGTACCCTCGTCAATGAACCTAAATCACATCACTAAGAAGGGGAAGAAGAAGAAGCAAACGTATGAACAACAATGATGGTGAATATGGGCAACGAGAAGTTGATGAGCAAGCCATGCGAATAGAATTGAAAAGAGAAAACGCTTTCCAAAATGCCACCGACTTTTGCACTCATTTATTAATTTTTATTTTTGGGCTTTTCCTTTTTTTCGCCCAAATTTATGATTTTAGAGGCTATTCCTTTGATTCTATCTTTTTCACTTTTTTCACCACTTTTTTAATATTTGTCTTTTTCCATTTTTGCTTCCATTTCAAATCGTCGTACACTGAGCCAATTATACCGTTGATAGCTGATGATTGATGAAATTTTTGGTGCAATTTGTTGTCCTTTTCGATTTTTTATTTTAATAAAAAATCGTTGATTCTAGGGTAATTTGGGGCACTGATCATGAATATAAAATTTGTTTTCCAAAATTCCGACTCCCAACCTGAATTCAAACCAAAACCCGACATTCATAATTCGCATGCAAAATATATTTCTCGGGGGTTTTTGGCGTCACAAATATATAATCCATTTTATCCATCTCAAACCCGAATAATAGACTTTAGAATTTTGGCCAAAACACCGCACACTCGACTAGGGCGGCCAGTATGTGGCCTGAAGCGGTGCAGGAATTGGAAAAACTCCATGAAGAAATCTTTTTGGAACAGTTTAAGTCCGGAAGGGAAAACCCTTCTCAATTTTTTTTTTGACTTCAGACTTTCTGATTGTACTTTATTTATTTTTTGGCTTATCTTTTAATATTGTCGCAGAAAGGCGGTGCTAGGTCGTTTCCTAAAGACCGCCACTTTGGGCGTTTCCTAAAAACCGCCATTTTACAGATTTTTCGACAAAAACACTTAACAACATTGCTCCAACGCAACTAAATTGCATGATCTTGCTATTGTCCGATATCTATTTGTTAGCTCTATAAACTAAAATTTGAAAAAAAAATTCATTCTTTTTAGAGAATAAAAATTAGTTTTTTTTCACTTTTTATGGCTACAGCTTTCTTAAATCTCTATCAAACTTATGGAAATTTGTAGTTAATAGAGCTACCCAATATTAGAGATCGGACCGGTCGGTTTTTTTCGATTTTCGATTTCGGTTTTTGACCGAAAAAACCGACCGAGAAAATTTCAGGGTTTTCGGCTTTTTTCGGTTTCGGTTTTTAACCGAAACCGTTCGACCGAAATATTCCAAAAACCGAAGAACCCGGCGGCGCCTGTCGGCACCGCCTGAAATTTAATCCTTTTGATAATTTTTCAAATAATGCCAAAAATTGGTGAAAATCTGTTTAGCAATTCATTTAATTCTTAAAAAATTTCTTGTTGGCACCTATCTGCACCGCCGACCCTTCTTTCTTTTTCCGAAATTGAAAATTTAATTTCTCATTTCAAAGCTGGAATTGCTCTGAAAAATAATAGTTTGGCGGAGAGAAATATGGTGTTAATGCTTGATTTAGTTGAATAAAATGCATTTTAACTGTTAAATAGCGTTTTCAACAATTTCTTATTCTTGACCTGTAATTGTCTTATTTCGGGAATTTCAATGGCAGGGTTGTCATTGAAATTTGCGCCCTCAATTTTTGAAAATTTGGATGTATTTTGTAACAGATTTTGCACCAAAAAAATAATTTTTGGTGGTTTTTTTTGATACATAGATTTTTAGAAATCCTAAGCGATTGGGGTCTGGTGGTGCCGAGGAAATTTTGAAAATTTTGGTGTGATTTGTTTACACATTTTGACTGTAAAATGAATTAATTTTGAAGAGTTTCTTGCAAAAAATGAGAATTCGCTTAGACATAAAGCAAAAAAATTTAAATTTTTCCCAAGAAATAAACATTTGTTTGCTGTTTTCAAACGGTAGGGGAGGTTTCATTGCCGCGCTTTCATTGCGGCGGTTTCATTGCCGCGCTTTCATTGCGGCGGTTTCATTGCCGCGCTTTCATTGCGGCGGTTTCATTGCCGCGCTTTCATTGCGGCGGTTTCATTGCCGCGCTTTCATTGCGGCGGTTTCATTGCCGCGCTTTCATTGCGGCGGTTTCATTGCCGCGCTTTCATTGCGGCGGTTTCATTGCCGCGCTTTCATTGCGGCGGTTTCATTGCCCCGCTTTCATTGCCGGCGGTTTCATTGCCAGCATTTCAGTACTATAGCCTGTTTCAAAAGTAAACGCCCAAGATTTTTTTTTTTGGCATTTCACCTACTTCTGGAAAATCGAGCTGAAATTTACCACCCATCTTTCCCCATTAATATTAAGAAGAACATAATAAATCAGAAAATGTAGAAAAAAACTTTTATGAACCGAAAATTGCCCGAACTTTTTTACTTTTTTTCGTAATTACAGGTTCAAGCTTTGAACTTTACTGTATTGTTCAACTAATTTTAATAAATCAACTCGTTTTCAACACCAGATTCGAATTATGGATCAATTTTATTCTAACAATTTGGTAAAAAAATTAAAATAAAAAAAAGCCAAGCAAAAAGGTTCGTCCTCTCTTCTCGTTACTTGTCCTTGAATAGACAGCCCATATGGGTAGAAAAATCGGTATGATTTTCCGTATACAGGCCGAAATTTCAGTGTGGTTTATGACGAACCTGTAAATTTGATGACTTAATCTATTCCTTAAACCAAAAACAAAAAACAAACAAATGGATATTGGTCGAATTTAGGATTGGCTTACCTTTTTTTTGTTGCGTCTTTTTCCGGAACCGATTCAAAACCGGCGTCGGAACATTGTCGAATGTTATTGACCATAACACCGAATGCTTTGCACCGTTCCTCGCGCACGATTCTTTAGCTCAGTTGTAAGTCGAAACGAAATTTAAAAAATTTTAGCTATTTTTTGTTAATGTATTAACGGATATGCTGTATGAGCCATATTTTTTATACTATATTTAACTAATTTTTAGAGAATTTTTGAAATAGTTTTGAGAAAATCTAGGCTAAAAGAACAAATGCAAAAAAAAAACCAAAAATTGAGAAAAACTACGCAAATGTGGGTCGGGCCCGTCGGAGACAATAGGCGCCAACGGGAAATAAAAAAGGTAGGCTGAAATAAGAATTTTAAATTCCTAGATTCGACCCCTTAATGGGGCGAGCTCTGGGTGGTGCCGATCGGCGTGTATGTCTTAAAATTGTTTTTTGGTGCCTTGGCCAACCGATGGAATAATGCACTGCCAAAAATGAATGGCCAACGCGCAATTGCCAACTCATTGTATGATGCAGTTTCTCTCATCCTATTCTCTCAATAGACTATGCTATTTAATTCTGTCGTCCGTTCTACCACCTAACACTCTCTAACTATGGCATGCTTTGAGGCGTGCGATTAATAGCATAAAAAAGCGGTGCCAAATGCAGCAAATGCCATTGTCCCATTCTGCCTCGTATAGAATTCTATTCCTACCTCAATTCAAGCAGTCAATCAATTTGTCCATTCTTTTATTTATTTGAAAATTTGATTACTAAAAAAAGAAAATATTTTAATCTTAATTTTTTGGCACACAATCTCATGCTTCATAACTAAAAAAAACTAAATGCATATAATTTACAAGTTAGATTTTCTATATCAAAATCAAAAAAATAATGATTTTTGATGAGTAGGCCTATAGTCCGTTCTTACCAGGGCTGCAGCCGATCTCTGCTTACTAAAATGGGAATTCCGATGACTAAAATTTATTTCATAAATCAGAAGGTATTGGCCAAAAACGGGATGAAATTTGCATTGCTAACATTGCTAATTTTACTGAATTTTCGACTAAATTTAGTCATGACTTTTCTCAGAAGCAACCAAATTAAAAAATCTTGGTATAGTACGATTTATCTTACGGGAACTAAGTCGGCCAAAAACACTGGACTTCAAGGGTTACGGGAATCCACCAGCATAATTTTTTGGTGTCTTTCCCACTGGGTTGAACCAATGTGCCATTATCTCAGAAGCAATTTGTTATTACCCATAAAGTTCTTGATATGCTTTGGCAGTCTCAAATGAAATTGAAATTCTTTCTTTTAGTTTAAGCTAAAATTCCGTTCCGTTTCGTTCAGATTTTGTTTTAAATTCAAAAATGCGTGACTTTATTTATGAAATAATTTTTCTATTCATCTTGCTTGCTGAATTTCCAATTTTAAACGCAAAACAGTTGGTAAGTAATGAATAAGACTTATTATAAATGTTTCTTTCGGTGGGTGACAAAATGGACATCGGACATTTGGTCCCATAGTGGGAAATCGGACAAAAGGTCCTCCGACAAAAGGGCCCTAGTACAAAATGTGCTCTGACAAAAGGGCCATTGACATTTGATCCCATAGTGAAAAATCGGACACTTGGTCCCATAGCTGAAAATCTAACAAAAGGTCCCACGAAAATGTTCTTTCACATTTTTTTGTTTATAAATGAAAATTCCAAAACCAAAACGCTTCCTATCCTACCCCTACCCAAAATCATTCGAATTTGTAGTTGTTCTTTTATTTTTCGGCATAAAATTTTAACAAAAAGATAAAAACAAAATAATACTGCAGCAATTTAAAAAAGAATTGAAATAGGATTTGGTCAATATAGATTTTGTCATTCTTTTCTATCGGTCGTTTCATCACAATTTTTCTTACTGATGATGTAGCGTTGCTCTCTCTTTTTACTTTCTGAAGACGTTCGGCATGTCCAATGTCCAGCTGTTTGTCTACAACGCGTACAAACGAAGAAATGAAATCACTTAGCGATGGGTTATGGTTCAATTCCTTCTAAAGCAAAGCAACCCAATGGCTGTTTGTTTAAAAATAAACCGCAAAATGTTTGTGCGATGACTCCATTCCGTTGTTGGTTCGCTCCAAGGTTGCTTGAGCTCGTTCATAAACATTCAAAATGAAATTGAGAACTTTTGTGTGTCGTACAATTGCTAATTCCCAATGTTGAAGGAAATAGGCATTGCTTTGTTGAGACAGTGCTTAATTAAATTTTAAAATTAAAAATATTTAAATAAAACAGACCTGGGCTACGGCAACGCACAAAGATATGGACGTCGTCCGAAGCAAGTTCGAACGCATCTGCCCCTCGTGAATTCTCAAATTGCTTTGTGCCAATGTAATTTTTAGAAAAGTAGGCAAGCCACGCCTTTTTTGTGGCGGTACGGAGGATCCCTTCAAGGCTCCACCGACGATTGCTTTTGAGCACATTGAGTAACTAAATAATATAAATACATCTTATCCAACCTATAAACTAACGGAGTCTGCAGTAAAAAGAAACACAACGTCGCGCTGATCAGGCCTTGAAGAGACTGTCATACTGAAGAACAGATTTGCCCTCCTAAACATCCTTTTTTCACTTAAAAAGGAATTTGACTAGAAAACAGTTAGGTCTCTAGCCTGTGTGACATTCGGTCCAGTGCTTCATTTGTGCCAAGGAGCTCAAACACTTCATCGTCTACGCCCGTTCTGACGTCTGCTCGCAGATTAGACGACTTTAACCAAGGGTTCTTTTTCACTTTTTGTTTCATCAGTTCTCTCCTCAATTCTGCATCACGACGAGAGATGTTTGGTCCGTGATTGTGTTCTCTAGTTGCAAGAAACCCTGTCAGATTTTGTTGATCCACCAGTTTAGCAATAGCGCGGCAAGTGGATCGCTGTTCACAACGTAACAATTGCACACCTCCAATACTGTGTTTGAACGTGAGCCGGAATCCTTAGATTTGAGTTAATATATTAATGAGGAATGCATTCTTTCAAGTATTTGAATAACATTTAACAAACCAAAAAACAATTTTTAAAAATTTTCGAAGGACCTTTTGTCGGAGGACCTTTTGTCCGATTTTCTACTATGGGACCAAATGTCCGATTTTCCACTATGGAACCAAATGTCCGATTTTCCACTATGGAACCAAATGTCCGATTTCCCACTATGGGACCAAATGTCAATTGCCTTTTTGTCCGAAAGACATTTTATCCATTGGATCTTTTGTTACCCTGCCGTTTCTTTTTGCATATTTTTAATAGAGATCTGAACAGGACCGGATCCTGTCACGGATTCCTGATCCTGATCCGGGGGTTTTTGGAAAAAGGACCCGGACAAGGAGTCCGGAAAAACAGGATCTTAAATCCGGAAACCCGGCCCGGAGTCAATTCCCGAACCCTGGTTCGGATCCGGGTAAATTTGACAATGGCTACCCGAATTTTTTTTTCTTAGTTTTATTATTTTAAAGACACTTTTTTGAAACGATTGCTCAAACATTGTTTGGTAAGTCTTAGTCAAAAATAAAACGGGCAAACTTTTTCAAGACTTTATATCAGGGCTCCCACCGTATTTTATTTCAAAGTAGATTGCTTTATTTTCGGCTTTCGTGCTGTAAAAATTGAAGTGTACTTTATTTCAAAGATTTATTTTGAAATCGCCATTGTACATATAATAGAAACTACTTTTTTTTTTTGAAATTGCATTTTTAGGCAAAATCGGTTAAACTAAAATTCTCATATTTTTCCCGGCAGCGAATATCGGCACCGCCGGAGGTGCTAGTGCGTTTCGTAAAAAAGGCCACCCATGCGCGTTTCGTAAAACGGCCAGCGCGTTTCGTAAATAGGCCAATAAAAAAAATAAAGATATTATATATTTTTTATTTAAAAATCATAATGAGTTGTTTTTTATATATATATTTAAGACTTTTAAATTTTCTTAGATACAGTCAGATGTAAAAGCATTGCGTTAAAAAAATTTTAACCAAAAAAACAAAAATTATAGTGATGAAAAATCTGAGAAAACTCGACAATCGCTAGAAACCGAAAAAGTTCGTGAAAAAAATACCTATGTGATTGGAAAATTTTTCAAAAGAAAAAAATGAACCCATTAGAAAAACCACAAGTTTCTCTATTGCACGGAAAATTTTTTTCAGACTAAGAACCTTGAGTTTTTTTTACGAACTAATCACGGTTTCTAGATTTTGGAATTTCAGAATAGTTTTTTTGGTTTCAAAATTTATTTTAGCAATGCTTTTACATTTGACTGTATTTAAGTTAAGTCATTTTCTTAAAATAAATTCATAGATTTTTTAAAAAAACCCGCAAGAGGGGTGATGGCCGTTTTACGAAACGCGCATGGTGCAAGCTTTAATGGCTGGCCCTTTTACGAAACGCGCAACCCCATTTTGGCACGTTACGAAACGCGCATGGGTGGCCTTTTTTTAGAAACGCGCCAGCACGACCGCCGGGCACCTCTCCCCTCGTCCACTAAAAAAAAAATTGAATAAATTATATTTTTTTATTGTAAAAGGTAAATATTTGGATTGTAATTTGAATTTACAAATTCTCCCTTTTATGCATTTTGAAAATACCTTGTCTGTCCTTTGAATAGAGCTCAGGCGATGGGAACCCTGCTTTATACCATTTCTTACAAATCGTTCAATTTTCAAAATTTTCCTATAATGACCGACCAACCAAACATGCTATGAATTTTTTTCAAAAATTTTCGGCGCTTAAAAAATTGTTCCTTTTTTTTTTTTGCAAATTCTGTTACAAAACTACATCCAAATTTACAAAAATTTCCCGGTGGCTATAGGCACCTATCCCTGCCCTTTGAACTTTTGAAAATTTTTAAAAACACGACGATAAAAATATTTTGAAGCCGTGAAATATTCAGAAAATTTTAGGAGGTTAACTAATATGCGGCTCGCAAAGTGCGACTTGTATTTTAAAAATTTATTATTTTGGACTTTAAGATCTTATTTTAAACCAGCGATATTTTTATTGCGGATAATTTTCATCTGGGGCCCCTTTTAAATTGACTCTTTCAAAGCTTGAATAACTTAACTTTTTGATTTAACTGTTTTTTAGCGGAGGAAGCATTTTTACAAATTTTTATTTCCTTTTTCTTTTTTTAAATCCTGATCTGGGTCTGGATCCGGAATCCTGATCTTGATTCGGAATTTTCGAAAATTCCGGTCTCTAATTTTTAATACAATTTGCTGGGGTTTTTGTGGATACTTATTTTTAAAAAGATTTTAATTTTGACAGCACAGTAATGACGATTCACTTGTCGAATTATTGAAAGATTGGTCCAGTGAACATAATCCGTACAAAACTAACAATGAAAGGTTAGTGTCGGCACGATTCAGTGTGCCACAATTTAGTGTGCACGACTTAGTGCTAATTCTGTACTTAACAATGCAAAAAATTTTTAAATTTATTTTCTAAACTAATACTTTTTAATTGAAATTTAAAAAAATCAAATCAATTATTTTTCTTATACTTATCTCTATTTAATTAATGTTTCAAGATTTGAGAGAAGCAGTGTTAAGGGTTAAATAAATTAAAGAAGCATTTTTTATCGATTAACATTGGGTACCAAAATAAGCTTCCCTTATTTGGGAAGATCGTTTTTAATAATAATTCCTTATTAAATTATAGTGATTTTCTAGAGATCCGATCGGCCAATTTTTGTTCGGTATTTGACCGAAAAAAACCGACCGAGAAAATTCAGTTGTCGCGAGAAGCGCCATAAATTTTATCAAATTTTATTTATTTTTATAATCAATTTTTTTTCTTCCCCGTATATGCCTCATCGCACTGCTTTTTCTCTTTTTCTGAAGAGTCTTCATTTTAATGGAATTTTTTTTTGTTTGTTATTTTTGAAACCGGAACATGAGTCCTGAAAACAGGATTTTTAATCTGGGAATCCGGTCCGGAGTACGGTTCTTTCTCCATTTTTCTTCACTTGTACACTAGGGATGGGACGGAATTCCGATACGCAATGTCCCAAGGATGAAGTCGATCTCTGGCATCAAAAAAGCGAAATAGGAATTCCGATGCCCAAAATTTTTTTCGGAAACTCTCCTTGGTAATTTTTAAATATTTTCATTAAATTTTTTAACAGATTTTCTACAAATTTTTCACATATTCCTTTTTAGTATTTTTCAAAAAATTATTCCATGAGCAAAAACAACAAATGACAAATTTTTTAAGATAGATTTTGAGAAACGTTAAGCGAATGGGTCCGGCGGTGCCGATTAGCGGTGCCGGGAAAAATGTTGAAAAACAATTGAAATTATATAAAATATTTTCAACAAATTGAAATTAAGATTTATAAAAGGTTGAGGAATTATCTCATTTTATAATTTTTTATTTAACAAGATTGATATTTGGGAAAAAAACAATTTAAAGAAAAATGTTTAAATTTTCCTACAACTGACAACCTCGGCTGACATGAATTAGCACAATAAAAATTTAATCGATTAGTTTGAAAAATAATAAATTTTATTTATATTTCTTTATTTAAAAGATTTTTTTTTTGAGACTTTTTTCACTTAGCAGCCATCGTACGTTTTTATGCAATGTAATTTACTAATTGTTTATTTTTGTTTTGACTGCGCCCAGCTGTCCCCAACCCCTCTTTTGATCATAATAACTTTTTTCCGGAATTTTCCAAGACTCAGGAATTTTTCTCGGACTACCCCCGGTTTATTGCCCTTTGGGAGTTTTCAGAATGGTTTTTGGTTAACATTTGTATGGATAATGCTTTTACACCTGACTGTATTTAAGTCAGGGCTTGTTCTTAAAAGAAATTGCATAGATTATTTTGAAAAAAAAAATCCACAAGAGGGACGGTGGCGGAATGCACTTTAAATTTTACTTTAATAAAATGGTTTATTTCGATAATTATCTCAAACTTTGCATAATCTAGTAACCTAAATCGACCTAGGTTCTTCTTCTAGATTGGTTTTTTCTCCATTTTTCGGTTTTTCTAGATTTTTTCAATATTTTTTGATTTTTCCGATATTTATCGATATATATATATATCGTTTCGATATTCATCGATATATATTGACCGAGAAATTTCAGTTTTTCGATATATATCGTTTTCGATATTTTTCCGATTTCCGAATTCCGACATTTTTTGGGGTCGGAATATCGATTTCTGTAATTTTTGTGAGCTTGGAATTCTGTTTTCCGCAAATTTGAGGGCTCGGAATTCCGATTCTTTAACAAATTAATTATATTGTTAAGTAGCTAATAAATGATTTGGTTCTCCGGTGTTTTAAAATTGAAAATTTTCCGCTTGAATCAAATGTTGTGAAATTAATTTTTTTAAAACAATTATTATAAGTGAAATAAAACCCAAAATAACGTTTCCCTTTCAGCCAACTAACTGCATTTTTAAGAAGTCGACTAAAAAAAGTCATAAAAAATCGCCAAAAAGTCACGAAAAATGACAAAAGAAATTTGTGAAAATTTAACAAAATTTCGAGAATTCAGAAACCCCTTTTTGAAATGAATGTGTGATATGAAAAATTGTACTTAAAAGACATTTTTCTAAATAAATAAGGTTGGCAACAAAAAAATAGAATATATTTTGAGAAATAATTTATTTTCTGGGCATACTTGAATTATGCCACACTGAATCATATAGTATACCGATTTCAGTTGGAGAATGAAAGAAATAAGGCAAGAATACGAGTCTCATCTTGGCGCTTTGTGCTTTTTGAGAGGGAATTGGCATTGTGCCAAAATTGGAAAGAAATTTCAACAGAACGAACAAACAGAATGCCAAAAATATAGAAATTATTTGGACATTTTGTACGAATATTTTTATCATGGGTACATCGGATTGCCCCTAGTAAAACCAATGTTTTATTACCAACAAATTTATGCATTGTGTACAGTGACTGAGACGATCAACAGCCTGTCAATAATTTCAAAATTTTATTTCGTTTCGAAATTCGGTAAGAAAAATGGGCATCAATTGAAAACACTTTTCGTGAGAAATTACGAACCCATATTATTCAATGAGAACAAATTGAATTATGAAGAAAATTTGGAAAAAGAAACATTCCAAGAAACTGTCGTTAAAATGGCACTTGAATTAAAATGGGACAATCAAATTGGAAAAAGTCATTTAAATTTAATTCGGCCGATATTTCGACCGGAGTTTGACAAAGTTTTGGAGGAAATGCTTAAAAAGGCGAAAAAAGAGTGGCACAAAGTAGAACCACCGGCAAATAATACTGTAGGTTTAAGCGAACAAGACTATTGGTTTTTGGTTACGCCGAAATTCCTTGTAACATCTAAAAAGGTAATTTCCACCGTAATATTTTTGGGATTGAATAAATGAATATTTTCAGCTTTATGACACGACACTTATCGCATTTATGATAGGGGAGCCAAATTTTGAACAAATTTGTAATGAATTGCACAAAGATGGCGACCTGGGATTCATCACTGGCTATTCAAATAAAACTTTGGAAGAGAACAAACAATATTTGACACGAATGTTTGAGATTTATCTTGGCCTTTTTTATTTGATGAGACAAAATTGGCATTGTGACAAAATGAATGAGCAAATAAAAAATGACCAAAAAAAGCGAATAGAATGTGACAAGTTGCGCAAATATATAGACCATTTTTATGAATATTTGTTCCAAATCTATGCAAAAAGTAAGGACAAAATACTACAAATAGATTTTCAAAAAAAGGTGCCTAATATATCAAAAATTTACGATAAAAAAATCGCTTGAATTCAACAACTGCCAAAATCATTTTGCATTTTTTATAACAAAATAAATATTTAAAGCATTTATTTTCAAAATTTACTAGGCTTTTTAATTTTAAAGCTAATGTGCCGATGCTTGCCCAGCAATTTCCCGCAGTTAGACCATTGTTTGAAGACGACTATAATTTTATCAGTGAATATGTGTCTTTATTTAAAGTAGTGTACAGTATGCACATAGATTCACAGGTTTTTTTTGGCAACAGAGCTCCTAATAGAAACGTGAACCTGATTTTGATTAATGAGAATCAATTACGGAATAATGAAACAATTGACAATTTAAATGAAACACTTCGCCAAAAATTTGATAACAAATTAAACGCAATGCTAAAGAAAGTGCGAGATGAAGACAAAATGTTTAAATTGCAAAACATGCCTGAAAAGGAAGAATTGTTGACTAGATCGCCATTTTATACCACAATTATAAAGGTGAATTGATCTATGTAAAGTCAAGGCGAGAATCGCATTTTTAATGATTAATTCAACCATAATATCAAAAATGGGGAACCTTCGTCCTGGCCCAAGTTCCAAATTACTCAAAATAAAGCAAAGAAAAATCAAATATTGAAATTTTGGCAAAATAACCCAGCAAAACCAAATTTCTTATTAACCTTAATTTTAGATTGAGGACGCAGCATTTATTGCATTTGTTAAAGGCCACTACAATTTTGAGCACTTTTGCATCAAAAAAGAGAACACATTGCTGAATTTCGTCAACAAAAAATTATTAGAAAGTGCCACTTTTCATCAGAGAATTGAGCATTTGATGCAAAAATATGAGGCACACCTTGGTGTAATGTATCTGATGAAAGAGAATTGGAAATGTGACAAAATTGGTGTGAAATTTGGAGAGAATGAACAAACTGAATGCCAAAAATACCGAAAATATTTTGATATTTTGTACGAATATTTGTTCAGTGAATATGCTGAAGGTATTTATCTTTTCCAAGATCTAAGGTTGATGAAAAAATAGTAAAAAAAAAAAATTTTTTAAATTTTTGATTGCATTTTTAGATGATGATGTCGTGAAAGCCATAAATTCCCAGCTTCTTATCCGAAAAATTGAACAATTTGGGACCATAATTGATGTCGTGAATACCCTAAAAGATGCATCGAAATTGGTTTTTAATCCGAAATTCCGCAAAACCAAAGAAAAAAATTTGGAAAATATTTTCAAAAATTTGTTCATTTCGTTTGGAAGACTTGAACAAATATTCAAATCAGAGAAGGAAAATGTAGAGAAAACAGAAGGAATGCTTAGGGAAAAGGAGCAATTTGATGAGAAAATGGAAGAAATGTTAAAAAGAGCGAAAGAAAAGGCAACGGAAGAAGCAAAAGAATTAAGAAAGATGGAGCAACAAATTGAGGAACAAACCGTGAAAAGTGACTCAATGAAGGAGCAGTTGAGAAGGAAAAGAATTGCATTTGATGATAAATTTGGCATTCTTTTCGATTGGCCATTTCGTGGCCCTCTTTATTAATTTGATTGTTTTTTGATTAACATTATTTTAATGTTATTTCTCTTTTAAATTATTTTTCTTTATTCTGTCTATTTCTACACTTTGTCTTGGTGTATGTCTCGTAATTTTTTTCTTGTTCGATTCATTTCAAGCTGTGCGTCTTTTCTCTGTTGCTTATTCTATGTGACCAAAAGTAAAGTGTATTAAACCAGCAGGGTTTCCAAATCTGAGGATTTATCCTAATTTTGTCGTTTTTGAAGGGTTATCAAAGAAGGAAAATGAGCATTAGGAGATTTTTGTGGCCTTTTGAAAAACTTGAGGATTTTTGGGGCTTTTGGAAAAAATTACAGAAATACAAATATTTTTGAAAAATAAAGCAAATTTGGCAGAATATCAAAAGTTTTCAAATTCAAAATTTTAAATTCGATTTTAAATCTGTTCAACTCACTACGTCTGCGCTGGCGGAAGGGGCCATCAAAAAAGGGCAGTAATTTGGTTAGTGTGTTTGTATGAATATTTTAGAACAAATTGAAGTTTTTGGGTTAAATCCATTCCCCCATGGCAGAAGATTTAAACAGTTTTTAAATTGTTTTTTCCAAAAATCAATTCGTTTAAACAAAATTTTGAAAATAAAGAGATCCAACAACCTATTATAATGCCAATTTTTTTTGTTACCTCGAAAAATTCTTTAAAATTGATCAGTTTTTGATCAAAATCGGTTAGTAAATCACACCTAGATTTTCACAATTTTCCCCGGCGGCGACTATCGGAACCGCCGGCTTCCATCCCCATAGAGTTTCTGAAATTCTAAACTTTCCAAAATTTTTGGCCCTCTCCCCCTCTTAAAATACCTTTTATTATTATTTTTTGTTGGGGTTTTTCACGATTCAAGGTCACGGTTACCGTGAATTTCAAAACGGGGTCAATTCACGGTTCACGCTTCACGGGTTTTATCAGTCCCGGCGCGTCTCTACTAATTATTTTGGTTGCTGTTATTTTAATACATTTTTGTGTTTCCATGGTTAAAAACTAGAGACCGGCGGGACGGGGCCCCGGCGGGGATTTCCCGGGGGACCCGTCCCCGGGTTTTTTGGAAAATTACCGGGAACGGGAGCCCCGGAAAAACGGGGATTTTTTCCCCGGGTCCCGTTCCCCGGTCATCGTCGGTACCCGGCCCATTTGGCCGGGGAAAACTCATTAAAATCAAAGGGTTTGAACTTGATTTCGGGATCACATAAGTTGAGATGCATAAAATTTTTACCGAAAAAAGGAAATTCACGAAAAAAAATTATTTTGGCAAAAAATACAAAATTTTTGTGTTCAATTTCAAAATTTCGTTCTCTATTAAAAACTAAAATTTCAGTATTGGTTTTAAAAATGGCTTCCTTATTCAATATGATTTTTTTTCTTTTCAGCTCTTTTACAAAAAATTTGGCTAAATACCTAAATAAATTTTTGTTAAAAACAACTAAAATAAGATCCAATTAATTAAAAAATATATATGACTTGTAAATGTGAATTCACCAAACAAATATAAAAAGATGAAGGGAAATTGGAATAATCTATAATAGATTTTACGTCACAAAACTTTATGGGGAGAGGAATTGTCAAGGGTACGGGAATGTCAAGTGCAACAAGCCGCTAGGGTCGAATGTCTGTCTATGGAGGGAAAAAGTAGAAGATCAAGGACACAAAGGAATGGTTTCGGGGCGTGCTGGCGCGTTTCCTAAAAACCGCCACTCATGCGCGTTTCCTAAATCCGCCATTTCTGCTGAATTTTCGTATAAATCTAGTCATAACTTTACTCAGAAGCAACCAAATTAAACAATCTTGGTATGGTTCGATAGCATTTGTATTGCTTTATTAGCTAACTAAATTTCAAAAAATTTCGTTAAGTTTTGAAAAAGTTATGTCAATTTTTTCCACTTTTTTCGCCATAACTTTTTTAAAACTTTATGAAATTTTCTGAAATTTAACAAGCTTACATAAGCAAGTAAGAGCTATCGGATGATACCAAGATTGTTTAATTTGGTTGCTTCTGAGTAAAGTTATGACTAGATTTATACGAAAATTCAGCAGAAATGGCGGATTTAGGAAACGCGCATGAGTGGCGGTTTTTAGGAAACGCACTAGCACCGTTTCGGGGGAAACATAAAAATGGGGGGGGGGGGGGGGGGGTGCTAGGTCTTCCTCAGAATAAATCTTCGTATCTTTTCTCAAAATCAAAACTAATTAAATAACCATAGTATTCTGTTGTTCTTGTCCGTCTCTAGTAGCTTGCTAAATCTCTGAAATTCGCATTAAGTTTTCAAAAAAAAACTTCGGTCGAACAATTTGGTTATATTTTTTTTAAAAACTTAATGAAATTTTTTGAAGCAAGCTTATAGAGAAGTAATATATGACGATAAAAATTGTTTAATTTTGTTGCTTTTGAGAAAAGTTATGACAATTTTTTATCCGAAATTTTGTAATAATGGCGCATTTACGAAACGAATGAACAAGGGCTCATCAGGGTCAAAGGGCTAACTTGGTCGGATATTCACTAGAACACATCGTGGCCTAATATCAAATTAATACGGGTGCATGCCAAAAATGGTGACTCGTAAATTGTGCCAAACTTATCGTCAAATTCGGCACTTTTCTTCTATTGTTCAATCCTCCTCAAAAAATACCTTGTAATGGAGCGGGATCTACATATGGTCAGATATTCAACGAAAAAAAAAATTATTCTAACAGCAAAAAAAAAATAAGTAAAAAGCATCAATTTTTTAAATTCATGGGGGCGGGAGCCGGTGGTGCCGATAGACGCCACCGGGAAAACTTGTGAATATTTGTATGATGATTCTATTTTGAGCTTTTTGCCAGTTTTTTGGCTTTTCTATTTCGTTTTTGCTAAAAAAAAACCACAAAAAAGCTCAAAGCCTCTACATTTTAATGGGAAAATGACAAAAATGCTTTTAAAAATGCGGAAAAAGGGAAGGAAAACGAAATAGCCCAAACAAAAAAGATGTTAAAAATGAACAAAAATTAAAAAAAAATTGTCTTAATATGTGAAGAATTTAAAAATGCGAACTGATGCATCTCTCGACAATTTGGCCCCCTCTTGGATTTGCCATTTTATGGCACGGTTCTCCATTGATTATGATTTGGGCACAATTATTTAAGTCTTTTGACCAAACTAGTAGCTCGACCAATTCCTTTTATGGCAGAGCCTATTTGCTTTTTGTCATTCAAAAGTCCAACTTCAATAATTTTATTATTTATATTTTTAATAAAATTTATACAACACTAACATACAATAAATAATGAATTAATTGGCATACATTTCAAAATGCTATCCATCTAAATGCCATATTTTGTCAGAAGTGCCAAAATTTCTCAAAAATAATTTGAGTTTGGTGTACTGTAATTGGTCTGAGTCCGGAGAATGGAAAACTATCCGGTGGATTGTCTTAGTTTCATCCCCTGTTGGATACGGTGGGTACAGTTCTTCAGCGTCTCCATAAATCGGCGGTTTAAAGTCGGCGTTTGTCTCGTCGTATAAATAATCCCCCGGGAGCGCATGCACTCGCAGAGATGACCCATCGGCAGAGCGAAAAATGTGCGGTGTTATGCGCCTGGGGTCGACCCTCTTGCGAATTTCGTCCTCATTTTTGAAACAATCAATCAGCTGGAGGCGCGACAATTCGTAAAATTGCGGTGGCGGGAGGCTAATCTCGTCTTAATGAGGGGAAAAAACGAAACCGTAAGATTCAGTAAATTTAAAAATTCAATTTGCCAAAAAAAAATTAACTTTTAGCATTTCCCTAATTATTTTGTCAATTAAAGATTCTTTGACTGCCCCTTTTGTTTACATACTTTTGGCATTTTTGCCAATGATTTGCGATGGCTCTGTCCATTCCGCTTCAGCCATTTCTCTAACACAATGTTCAACATTTTGTGGCTTCAATGTGTTGTTCAAAGGCAATAGGAAAAAGGCGGTGTTAAACCTCAAAAGGTAAATTTATTAAACCATAATGTTGGACGCGCTGACAAAAGTCGACACGACAAAGTGTCGACACAGCCAAAAAGGATAAAACCAGGGTTCCCAAAAATCATCATTAGGCTGGCAAAAACTCATCATTTTGGGTCAAAAATTCATCATTTTGGAAAAATTATACTAATTTGTAAAGGCAAGAAAAATCAGGAAAAGCATCAATTTTTTTAATTCAAAGGGGTGGAATCCGGTGGTGCCGATAGGCCTCCGGTGGAAAATTTTGGAAATTTGGGTGTATTGTAGAAGATTTTTTTTATCAAAAAACCCACAAAATCTTAAAATTTTTTAAAAATCCCAAAAAGCATCAAAAATCATAATTAAAAAAAATCATCATTGACCCCTCAAAATGATGACAAATCATCGCAAATGGGGAACCCTGGATAAAACCCCGACTAACAACTCTAAACAACAAAAAATTAACCCGCTAAAAGTCCCGATTGTTCCCAAAAAATCCTTTTTTTATCATTTTTGGCCTTTTGACAGCACAGGAAAGTTTTTTTTTCGTTTTACCTTGGGGTTGGACGAATGTCCAAAGGCGTCAGCCAATTTGACCACGGAATAAGCGAAGAAACATTCAATTTGAAGTCATTGTGAAACAATTGGGCAAACACCTCGGGTTCCTCCATCACCTAAGCAGTGTTTGTGTGTTGCTTTTTTTAAATCAGCACTTTTTTGTGTGAAGGAGGGTTGGAACAAAGGGGCCAAACAAATTTCCTGAATTCTCGCCAATGAAATTCTTATAGCGATAGTTTAGCATAAGCGTCCGAGCCCGATGTCAAAAATTCGAGTATCTGCCCGAATTCGGTAGGGTCCGGGATACAGAATTCGTTTAAACCAAATTAAGCGAACTTAGAATCATTCAAAAGCTCTATAAAATTTAGTAATTAAAAAGCTATGGTTAAGCGATTAGCATTAAGCAAAAAAGTTACAACTTAAAAAGTGCAAAAAAAACATCAATTTTTAACGTGATTTTTTTTGAGTTTTCGCTCGATAAATACGTGTCCAGATATTTGCGCCCGGACATTTTCGCCTATGTCTAAAACCCTGTTCAAATTTAATTTTAGCCAACCCAAAAACAATTAAAACTTGATACACCATAGCAAACAGCATTTTTGTAGTGGGTTAAAAAAAAAAATTCGAATGTTTGTATAAAGGTCGTTATTTCAAAAACTCTCGAAGAACGAAATTTTTGGCCAGAATCAATTCGTAACATCCGTTTACATATTAACACACCTTTTTTTGATTCTTAAATGTTAAAATGTAAACTGAATTTAGGACATAGGAAACTTCTTTCCCTTTAGCCAAATATAAGCCTTTGAAATTAAACGGGGTTCGTTCGCTTGCTTTTTTCCTCCACTCGGCCAAATGGGTGTCCTCCTCCGCGTTTGCCATCGTCAAACATTTTTGCCCTACGCCATGCCGTCCCTCCACCACCGGCAATAGGCCGGCCTCCTCGAACAATTCCCTTAGGGCGCACACTCGAAGTGCAAAGTCATCAGCGAACCCCAAGCAAATGGGCGACGGTGCGCCGTCCGCGTCGTCAAAGTCGCTCTTTTCCCTGGGAAAGCGCAGGTCCGATTTGTCGAGAACGCCGCCGGGGAACACGGACGAATTGGGCATGAATTTGGCGGACGGACCACGACGGAGCATGAGGACGAGGCGGAGGTGGGTGTTAACTTGAGACATGATTTTAAGGTGGTAAACATAAAAAAAATAGGCAGGTTTTAAGGTGCAAAACCCCTCCCCCAAAATAAGTCCTAAAAATGGGAAAATATGTCTAAAAAGTTCTTAATTAAGGGGGCGTAAATGGATAAAACATTGATGTTTTTTTCTTTTGCCATTCCATGGCGCAATTTAAGCCGAAATTCAAGTTTTTCGTAAAAATTTATATATTTTAAAAAAATCTGACTTTCTTTATGTATGGAAAAAATAGATTTCAAATAAATTATTGAAAACCCGGACAACCCTAACTGGAACATACACAAAATGACGCTGGAGGCATTCTTCCAGACGATCTGACGAGGGGACATTGCCAAAAGGGCCTTAAATCAATCTAAACAAAAGTTTATTTTTATAATTGCGAAAAAATATTATCATTTCGTTTTATAAGGATCCAATAAACTTTTGAGAGAGATAAATAGAAAAAAATGTAAAATTGCATATTTCTTGTTCAAAATGTCGAAGACTGTCTCACAAGAAATACTATTCTAAAAGCGTGTGTTAGCCGTTTCTTAAATACGCCACCCGAGTGCTGCGGGCGTTTCTTAAATCGCCATTTTACCAATTTTCCTGCCAAAATTCGTCATAACTCTTCTCGAAATCAATCAAATAAAGCAAACTTTGTATCATGATTGCTCTTCATTGGCTTTTTCGACTTTTTTGATCATAACTTTATTTAAGCTTAATGATTTTTTTTTTAAATAACAAGCTAATAGAGCCAACAACAGTTACCTTACACAATACCAAGATTGCTTTATTTGTTTGCTTCTGAGAATAGTTATTTATTTATTTATTTTCCACTTCAAACACACAGCCAACATGCGCAGTGCGCACATCCATCGGCATTTAAGTTGTACATTAAAATCAGTAAATTACGACCTGAAAAAATTTTATTTATAATTGTTTACATGATCCGCTACAGTTCCGTTTTTTCCTCATCCTCCTCGTTTTTTGTCCGCACACACGACATCAAAAGCGCATTCAATTTTTGTGGGCAAGAAATTTAATGGCTACCAAACGATGGATAAGCTAGCCTATTACTAGTTGGTCGTTAGCTAAGCCAGTAATCAATAAATAAAAAAAACCCCAAAGGGGAAAGGCATTTTTTTGTTGTTGCTTTTCACTATTCAATAAATTTGCAAATTTATCTCCCTAATTTCGAGGGAGGGTTCCTCCCTCTTATTACGGGCACTGTCCCAAGCGTTATAAGCAACCCTAACCTAAACCCATTTATTGCAAAAACCTCAAACATTTGCATGGCATTGCACTCGAGTTGCCGTCTCTCCACCGTTGTCGCCCAATCATTAGCAATTTTTGATAGTGTTAAATTATATGAAATTGCTTCTTGGGCCGAAAATTGGTGTTACGAGATGACTTTGCACATTATAATAAACAGATGCAAAATTGACCATTTTTTTTTGGTCAAAATCTGTTAAAAACACAGTAAAATTTTCAAAAATTTCCCCGGCAGCGCCTATCTCGGAACGGACACTCTCCCCCCCCCCCCCCCTTCACCGCCTATTATAAAATTTAGTTCCATTTTAATTCTGGCAAAAAAAAATGGAGGAATTCTTACTAAAATTTTACCCATCAAAAATAAAAACCCTTATATAAATTAACTTGTTTTATTGGAAATAATAAATTGTAACTGTATTCTTTGAATTTTCTAATTTTTCCCCTTCCTCTTATGCCAGGGTTCGCATCGGGCGAACTCAATTTCAAAGGATCGATAAGGTGATTTCAAAGGACATAAGGGGGAGAATTTGCGAATTCAAAGGACACTCGAAAAATTTATCATTTGGCAATAAAAAAAAATCGTTATTTTATTAATTTTTCACCAAGCGGGGGGGGGGGGGGGAGAAGGGGGCTGCGGGGAGGCAGTGCCGATAGGCGCCGCCGGGGAAATTTTTGAAAATTTGGGTCTGATCTGCTAATGGATTTCGGCCTTAAAAATGAATTTTTTTTATATTTTTGGGCAAAAACCCGTTTTCAAAGGACATCTTTAAAATAAAGGACGCTTCAAATTTTCAAAGGATGAAAGCCAAAAATAAAGGGCGTCCTTTGAAATAAAGGACGGATACGAACCCTGTCTTATGCACTTTAAAATGAGCTTGGCTCTCTTGTGTGATATGAACCCTGTTGCTGTTTTCTTAATGACCCCCCTCCCTCTTTCAATTTGGTCAATGGCGAGGCGAATTGGATCAATAATTTGCGCAATTTATAATGGAAGAAAAACACCAGAATAACATTGTTTCCCATTTCTTCCTCTTTTTATATATGTAATAATGTAACTAAAAACAAAATTATTCTATTTGTTATTTATTTATTATTTAAAATATCAAATAATTGTATTATGAATTAAAAATTACTTGTATGTCCGATCGATGCCATGACCCCCCCCCCCCGCGCCTATTTTTAAAGCCTTTACTAAACCCGGAGGTGCTTCCTTAATTTTCTAGTGTAATTTCGGCTCAAAATGTGAAAAATAAATAAAAGATTTTATTTCGGGAGGGGGGGGGGGGGTGCCCAAAGGATAAGAACCTCAAATTTTGGTCCTATTACAGTCCAAGCGCCATATCTTTTTAAATTTTTCAATATTTTTGCACCTTATACGGAAGTAAAGTTCATTGTCGCGCGTACTTCATTCATTATCATATCGCAAAAAAAAAACTGTTTTTTTTCATAATTTGGGTCATTTCCACTGTGGCGGGTTAGAGCCAATTTTTACATTTGGAGCCACAAATGTCGGACACAGTACCGATAGGGGAAGTTTTATTAGGGCCAGTTTAGTCGAAATACGAATAAATTTAAAAAAGACCTAAATTGTTCGGAAAATATAAAAACTCAAAAATGCCATTTTGGGAGATTATTTATTCTCCTTTTCTTATAAATTATTATTTATTTTTTATTACTCAATCCAATTTTTTGAATTGACACACAACCAAAAGGTACGAGTGCTTCCCATTTCATCAAAAAGCACAATTGTGGATTAGTAAGAAAAGAAAAAAAAATGGTTAAACAAAGAAAAGAAAAAGGACACAAAACGAAGTTCGGCAAAATGGGCACAGCGAGTGACCGACCCATCATTAATTAATTGTCATTATTAGTCATCATAATCATCATTATTGTTATTAGGTCGACTCTATCTTGACCCTCCCCCCCCCGCCCAAAGTTACCCATCTTATACATATATCTTTACTTTATTTTACCATAAATGACTGCATTTTTTTGTTTGAAAGAATATAAATTAAATTATTTATACCTTTATTTTTTTTGAAATTATTTAAATTTAATTATTTTTCTCCCATTCCAGTCTCTTACTGAGAGTTTTTACTAAAAACTGCAAGTAGAGATATGAAATCCTTCATAAATTTTACCAAATTTTTAATATCATTCAATAGCTATTACAAAATACAATAAAAATAACAAAATTTTAAGAAATTTACTAAAAGCGTTCATATCACTTATTAAAAAAAGAATTATAAATTGTATTTTAAATTATTGCAAGAAATAATGAATAATTTTTTTTTTTTATTTAGGAATTTTTTGACATTACGTTTTAAGTTTATGACTTGAACCAGAAGATTAAAATACTAAAAATTTTATTTTAACGTACTTTGCCGCGCGTTTGTGCAGCATTCGAGCATGGTCATTTCTATGCTGTTTTCATTTTTAAAAATTTGAAATTAAATTTCTGTTGAACTCATTTCTCTAATTTCTTCTTCACATCATTTCTTACCTTGGGTTGCCACTTTAGGTTTGTCATATTTGGTTTTGAACTCGTTTACATTGTAGTTATATGAACATTCTTTTATGCTTGAGATTTGTATATTTTTCTTAATTTTTCAATGAAACTTTATTAAAATTGAAAGTCTTCACTAAATAGCGCGGTGAGAGTGATGGCAGATTTACACCGCCCATTGTGGCGGATTTTCCCGCTAAAAATATACCACGCAAAGGCCAAATAACAAATTTCATAGTTAACGCCATTTTTCATTATGGCTAACACAATATATTAGATATAATAAAACATATATTTATAATCAAGTTCGCAATGAAATTTTCAAATGCATTCATGGGAAGAAAAAACTCATTTGGATTCAAAAACCCTCATTTTGAAAGATGTCGTTTTTTTTATAAAGAAAATACAAAAATTTCAACAAATATACCCAATTTAAAGACGGAAAGTTCACATCCATTGGGTACGAAAAAACACTATAACGGGAAAGGATCTCTTGTATGGCAGCCCTTACACGAAAAATAATAAATAAATATGCCAAGAAATATAAAAAAAAATTGAATTGCTTTGCTTTGCTTGGTAAGAAAACTCTTTCAATCTTATCATTTCTAAAAAACAAAAAATAGCCAATCTTTTCTTATTTTTTATCAAAGGAAATGAGTTTGAAGTTGCACGAAATTAAAAAATAAAATAAAATGTTATTAGATGTAATTTTCTAATTCAATTTGTATTTCTTCATTGCTATTCTTTATACACTATATTCGGTGTAGCACCAAAATTCTTATATATTTTATACAATTTTTAATCCAAACATATTCTATGGAAATAAAAAAAACTACAAAAACAGTTGTAAAACTATAAAAATCATAGTATGAATATTTTACAAATTTTTCAAACATGTTTCAATAAATCAGCCAAATAAAATTCTTTCCGTATTCCTTTATCCATTTATTACCACTTTATTTGAGGCGTTTACCAATGTGACAAGATAGATTTAAAAACAATGTTTATCCAATATATAAAACCCAATAGCCGTTGGGATGCAAATATTTGCCTTAAGAACAACCCTTACTACAATCTAAGATTGGTTTAACGCAAAGATCAACTATTATAAGAAAAGCCAGTTCGGAAAATTAATTAAAGTGTTATAAATGTTTGGAATAAGAACAACGTCCGCATATCTGTTTATTTGTATTTTTAAAGTGCCAAAGATATTTAATTTGTAATATGATTGTTTTTAAAAAACATAAACTTTTGTTGAGTTTACAAGTAGCATAATTGTTATTTAAAAGATACTTTGTTATAATTGTTTATTTGTTTAAATAACAAAGAATCTTAATTATCTTATTCGCTTTTTATCAATTCTACTTGTCCGAAATCGGGTGGCGTTTTACTCCACAGAATTAAAGGTATCTTATTTCCAATTCGTTTTTTGTTGTTTTCCTTATATGACCTTTTAACAAATAAATTTTATGAATAAACTGTCCTTGGCCCTTGTTATATGTTTTACTGATGTCCTTTTAAGTTTGCATCCAAGCAGTTTTTATAATATCATTAAAAATTTCTCGCCTTACACAATATAAATTTCTATGCGCTCGCGGTCTATTGGGGGTGAAGCGGAATCATTGTGATTTGGTTTTTACGCATTATTTAGTTTTCACACAGGGCAAAACGTGAAAAAACAACAACCTAGGTCTAGGCAAAAAATTGCAATCATTTGGTCATTTTGGAAAGAATGGGACGAATATACATGAAAAAATTGGAAAGGCAGAATTGTGGACAAACGATTGGTCCAATAGCAATGGTTAATCCATTTGGCAAGATTGAGTTGCCGAATGATCCAAATTCAAAATAACTAACAAGCTTCTACATAAAAGGAAAAATTAAAGTTTACTATCGTAAAGAACCGGAAGGAGAACTAATGAACGGATTTTATAACAAAAATGAGGCAGCCATAGAAAAATCTGAGAAGGAAGAAATTTTTGTTCATGTTGTAAAAAAAAATGAAGTGATACGAAAACTCGGAAATAATGACAAATATTGGAGCATCAAACGAAACCATCCAAGTTTCCAAGATTTCTTTAAATATCTCAAGAAAAAGGAACCAAAATTATCAAATGTTATAAGAAAATGGAGTCCGGCGATAAAAAAATGAGCAATGGGAAAATATTATTGCCGAATCCAATTATAAAATTATTTAACCTTTTAGCCTGGAGTTTTTTTTCAAATTACCCGGGGGGGGGGGGGGGGGGGGGGGGGTTCATGCCAATTTGGGGTTTTAGATCACCATGGGAAGAAACAGGTGATTCTTTGGGCATGTCCCGAGTTTTTTTTGTGGTGGGGGGTTTACACCCCCTTTTTTTTTTGATTAACATCATAAGTTTTAATGGAAACATGAACTTTTTCAATTTTTTTTTTTGTGTGTTGTTTTTTCAATTGTACAGCAATTGAACATTTTCAGAAAAAACGTAAAAAAAGTTTTATTTTTTGGATTTTTCAGTAGTGAGATTGTGTTTGATTGCTATACGTTTTATAATTCTGACGCCAATTTTTGGTGACAATTGATAAAATACTGGAAGATCGAAAAGGATTACGGGTACCTCACTCGGCCTCCAATCGCTGCTTGATGTCCGCAGGGACGTGCCCGATTTGGATGATATGAGTTATCGTACAGGACCATTCATGGTTGCTGACGCGAGAGCCCTCCGACCACCGCCGGATTTGATCAAATCCTCCCATTTTCCCCTCACCATTTCATCGTATTTTTTCCCCCACCCACTTCGCATTTTTGCCAATGTCTTCTCTATTCTTTCAAAATGGGCTTTTCACATTTTTGTCCATAATTTCAATTCCTTTCTCGCGTCTGCCGCCCATTTGCCCCCAAATGTTGTCCTTTTGTTTTGCCATTTCTTTGTCCAACATTTCTACTTGCCCTGCCTCCTTTCTTCTGTTCCTTCCACTTACTTTATCTGATTGCCTTTGCCGATTCACATCTCAATTGCTTATTATTGTGCAAATTCACCGTTTTTTTTTTTTTTTTTGTTTTTTGTTTTTTTTTTTTTTTTTTTTTTTTTTTTTTTTTTTTTTTTTTTTTTTTTGTTTTTTTTTTTTTTTTTTTTTTTTTTTTTTTTTTGTTTTTTTTTGTTTTTTTTTTTTTTTTTTTTTCAGGGGCGTATCCCCCCCCCTCTTTCCCCCCACCACTTTTGGTTCTGCTCATTTTTTCCATTTTGCTTTTGGGGCTCATCCTTCATTGCACTTTGTTCCGTTTCCCTTTCCTCAATTTGTTTGGTCACTTCTTTGCTTATGCTCGTTCATTCAACTGTTGTTCAAACTTCCCACCACTAGGGAGTGTCTCCCCTCACCTTTTCCACCATTTTGATCGTTTTTCTTTATATCAGGTTTAATCAGGGTTCCCAATGTGATAATTATCATCTCTTTTTTATGTGCTTTGAGTGAAATGATATATTTTTTTTTTTGGTTGGATGATTTGAATGATTTAATGGTAATTTTTTTGCAAAAAATTTCAAAATGGTCATTTTTAAGGCAAAACTCCATTAGAGAAGCAGACCCAAATTTTCAAATTTTTCACGTTTGGGCCTCAAGGCACCATCGCCCCCCCCCTTCGGAGTTCTTTGTAAATTAAAACACTAAAAAGAGCCTAAATCTCTAAATAATTTTGAAAAATTTCATCTGGGAATTCTTGGGTTTAATTACCTTAGCCACCAAAGGAAACAATAGTGTGGTTTCGATAGCTATTGGTTCTAGCTCTGTTAGCCTCCCAAATTTCAAAAAAATTGCTTTAACTTTGAGAAAATATAGACGTTGTCTGCTCTTTCTATGGATACAACTTACTTAATCTGTATCAATTATTTGAATTTGGTAGTCTTATAGAGCTAACTAATACACTGACACACCACCAAGATTGTTAATTTCCGTTGCGTTTTGAGCAAGTTATGAAGAGTTTTTGACTAAACTCTGCAAATTGGCGGTTTTTTACGAAACGCCCCAGCAACCGGTAAAATTAGTCCCTTGTTTCTTCTATTTTTTTTTCTTTTCATCCTTTTTACATCGCGGTAACTGAACAGTTAAAGAAATAAAGTTGGTATCATTTTTATATTACCTTACTTAAAATGGCGAAAATTTCTAAATTAATCATATAAAAGCATACAATTGAAAAACGTATCACTTTTGTTAAAAACAAGGTTTTTAAAATTTTATCTTTCAAAACGACATTAACTTCATTTTATTCATGGTAACGCATAGTAACCGACTTGCAGTGAGGTCGCACTGAATTAGCCTTAGGACATACAAACCATGTTGGGTAATTTAGTGCCACCATCTAAAATCCCTCACCAGAGGAAGGGTTGTCCGGATGACTTCAGCCACCTTATCCCCGACCCAACACAACCTACCATACAGGAATGGCCTTTTATCCCGGGATAGGAAAAATGAATGAAAACGGAAAAGTGAATAGCATGGTAAACATAGGCCTTATATTGGCATAGATTGGAGGAGTCATATCGATTGATTGGCCAATGAAATAATAAATTAATGAAAATGCGTATTAAGAAGAATGAATAAAATACAAGGATTGCCTAGGCAGAAGAATCTTAATCAGACTGCGCATACAGCATTAATACTTTAAAAAGATATAGAAGTGCATATATCCAGGGCGACTATTAACCTCAATGCTTACCTCTAGTGATTTAAAGCATGAAAATTTCCATAAAAAACCAGCTAATAATTTTTAGAAGAAAATGGCATTAATTGTGTCAATTATACTTCCAACAATACTTTAAAAAAAACAATGATGAACTCACAAATTTGAATCGTTCTCTCACTGAGAACGACATAAAATTAAATTGTGTCCTTTTTATGTAAAAAAAAAACTCTGCTCTTACAAAATATTTTTGCTTAGTAAACCTGAATTTATCTCTTAAATGATTTGAAATAACTGTTCAATCTGAAAAAAACAAATATAAGCCACGTACTAAATAAAAAACCACAAAAAAAAAGAAAACATAATCAAAATTAAATTTTAAAATAAAAA
Organism: Heterodera filipjevi; assembly: GCA_039877585.1. Taxonomy (NCBI): domain Eukaryota; kingdom Metazoa; phylum Nematoda; class Chromadorea; order Rhabditida; family Heteroderidae; genus Heterodera; species Heterodera filipjevi. The sequence goes on from JBDPZO010000002.1 coordinate 12,533,206, forward strand.
AAGATACAAAAAATTTCTATATTATTTTTAAGAATAACTATTAACAAATTAGAAACAGTTTAAAAAAATTATGACATTTTCAAAGCCAGTCACGCGTTAAATTTGTAAAACAAAAATTCCGATAAATGCCACACTTTTCCTTAAGCAATACATTTCTACCTACGAAACCAAGCAAATAATTACGTCCTTATAAAATTACTAACTTTTAAAACTAAGCATCACAAGCAAAGATAACCGTCATTTTTTCGGAACATGAATATTTATGGCTTAAAAATTTGGCCCATGAATTTGAAATATGCCATGCAAAATGGCGCGTGAAGTGAGATTTATCATGCGGGTGTATTAAAGAGGTAACAGCTTGAAATGTATTTGCAAAAATTTGTGAAGAGGGCATAAAGGCTAAAATAGGAAGGAAAAAGATTTGCAGACTCTTGATTGAACCTAGAAGAAAAATTTATTACCCCAAGCACACCCCCCAAACCACATGCACCAATGATCAGTTGTTTTGTCTTCTTTAAGTGTTTTCTATCTTAAATTTCAATCTTTGTCGCTCATACCTTGGCATCAGATAAGTTTTTTTAAATCTAGCTTCACCAAACTTTCCAGACCAAAAAATGGACGATTTTTCAAAAAAGTTTTCTACAATATGGCCAAAAAAACTTTTCGCTCCACGCACACCTGGCGAGCGACACCCCGGACTTAATTGTCCGCCTACCTTAAATTGTTGAAAACTAAAATAATTTTAAAACATTTCTACAATCGATAGAGAATCACTTTTATTCTTAAGAATCCATTTTTAGACCTTTAAATGCGTTTCGTTTAAATAATAGTAAGGGTTTTCTAGTAAAAGTTCAGAATTATAGTAAGTGTAATAAATACATTGTAAAACCTATTTTACAAATCTTTAAGAACTAATTCTATAGACTTACCACATTAGCCGGTACACTAAAGTTCGAAACGAACTCACCGATGCTGTAAAAAATTATTTTCAAATTAAAATTTAGACATTTTATAAATGTTTTTTTCCCTGTATTGTACACTAAGAAAACCGGCCGTTTAATAGCATGCATATCCTGCCTATCTAGCCTAATGGATTCCTTTTACAAAAATCCCCCCCCCTGTTAATTGGCAAACCCTAAGAGTTATAGCCAGTTTATTCTATTTTCCGTTAATTACAAATTATGAATTATTAAATAAATTTATATTCTTTCATATAACCCCAACCCAAAATAATTATCTTCAGAAATAAATTCTAAGCCATTAAGCCTACAAAAATAAAGATTTAGTTGATCTAGATATATATATATATATTCTATGAAAGTAAACCATTTTAATTGCAATTTTATTAAATGAATGTTAGAAGAAAATTTATAGATAATGAATGCCTTTGAGTAATAACGAAAAATTTTTTTTTTGCTTTTGAAAAACAAATATGGATTAAATTTTTGATTTTAGATCTTACAAATGACTAGTTTTACCGCATCAGCCAACATTACAAGTTGCCTTCATATTATCGGCTCTTATAATTTAGGGCTGTACACATTCGCAATAATTTTTTCTCATACCTGAAGTAAGTGCGTTTATTATTTTTGGTCATGACCAATTTGGAAATCCTAAAAAAAGAAGAAATAAAAAAATATTGAAATAATTTAAAGACAATTTCAAGGTACGGAAAACGAATCCATTAAACAAATATTTTTTAGACTTTTTTTCCAATGATGGGGAAAATTCTCACCACCAGTCGACATTGGACACAAATCGTAAAAATAAGAAAACCCTGAAAATTACCTAAGATTTTCTTT
>JBDPZO010000002.1:12535032-12656442 GCA_039877585.1 Heterodera filipjevi
TATTGAAAGTAAAAAAAAAAATTAACAAAAGAAATAAAGGAGAAAAATTCGATATTTTATTTTATTATAAATACAAATTAATATCCTATTTAAATAGCTATTCATAAATAACACAACTATTTTGATTCAAACTAATCAAGTACCCGTTATGAAAAAATAATTAAATATAACAAAAAGCCGCTAATACATTATTTTCAGTAATTAACAGGAAAATTTAGTACTTAAATAAGATGCCAATAATTTTCGCCTTCTTAATATGGGAAACAACTTGTTTTCAAGGCTAGGAATCTTTTCCTAAAAGCCATCGAAAATAAAAAAATTTTTTGAAAAAAAAGTTAAAAAACATTAAAAAGCAATCAAATTATACTGTATATTATGCGTTTCAAAAATATTAAAAAATAAAGATTAATAAAAAATAGCCTCTATGGGGGCACTGCAGTGTCCTGATTTTGCTGGTTTTATAGCCTGATGTTTAAATATTAAAAAATTAATATCTTTAATTTTTCAACCTTTAATTTTTAGCATTAAAAATCCAAAAAAGAAATTTACTATGCTGCGTTAACAAACCCTTAAACAACGCGCGAGTATCCCGATTATTTGTTAAATTGGACCTATCAACAAGTCAAATGAGACAGTTCCAAATGCAAGTCGACAAAATGGCATTCTGAATGGCGCAATAAATTCAAGTTTTTCGTAAAAATTTATATATTTTTAAAAAAATCTGACTTTCTTTATGTATGGAAAAAATAGATTTCAAATAAATTATTGAAAACCCGGACAACCCTAACTGGAACATACACAAAATGACGCTGGAGGCATTCTTCCAGACGATCTGACGAGGGGACATTGCCAAAAGGGCCTTAAATCAATCTAAACAAAAAGTTTAATTTTATAATTGCGAAAAAATATTATCATTTCGTTTTATAAGGATCCAATAAATTTTTGAGAGAGATAAATAGAAAAAAATGTAAAATTGCATATTTCTTGTTCAAAATGTCGAAGACTGGCTCACAAGAAATAATATTCTAAAAGCGTGTGTTAGCCGTTTCTTAAATACGCCACCCGAGTGCTGCGGGCGTTTCTTAAATCGCCATTTTACCAATTTTCCTGCCAAAATTCGTCATAACTCTTCTCGAAATCAATCAAATAAAGCAAACTTTGTATCATGATTGCTCTTCATTGGCTTTTTCGACTTTTTTGATCATAACTTTATTTAAGCTTAATGATTTTTTTTTAAATAACAAGCTAATAGAGCCAACAACAGTTACCTTACACAATACCAAGATTGCTTTATTTGTTTGCTTCTGAGAATAGTTATTTATTTATTTATTTCCCACTTCAAACTCACAGCCAACATGCGCAGTGCGCACATCCATCGGCATTTATGTTGTACATTAAAATCAGTAAATTACGACCTGAAAAATTTTTATTTATAATTGTTTACATGAACCGCTACAGTTCCGTTTTTTCCTCATCCTCCTCGTTTTTTGTCCGCACACACGACATCAAAAGCGCATTCAATTTTTGTGGGCAAGAAATTTAATGGCTACCAAACGATGGATAAGCTAGCCTATTACTAGTTGGTCGTTAGCTAAGCCAGTAATCAATAAATAAAAAAAAACCCCAAAGGGGAAAGGCATTTTTTTGTTGTTGCTTTTCACTATTCAATAAATTTGCAAATTTATCTCCCTAATTTCGAGGGAGGGTTCCTCCCTCTTGTTACGGGCACTGTCCCAAGCGTTATAAGCAACCCTAACCTAAACCCATTTATTGCAAAAACCTCAAACATTTGCATGGCATTGCACTCGAGTTGCCGTCTCTCCACCGTTGTCGCCCAATCATTAGCAATTTTTGATAGTGTTAAATTATATGAAATTGCTTCTTGGGCCGAAAATTGGTGTTACGAGATGACTTTGATGCAAAATTGACCATTTTTTTTGGTCAAAATCTGTTAAAAACACAGTAAAATTTTCAAAAATTTTCCCGGCAGCGCCTATCTCGGAACGGACACTCTCCCCCCCCCCCCCCTTCACCGCCTATTATAAAATTTAGTTCCATTTTAATTCTGGCAAAAAAAAATGGAGGAATTCTTACTAAAATTTTACCCATCAAAAATAAAAACCCTTATATAAATTAACTTGTTTTATTGGAAATAATAAATTGTAACTGTATTCTTTGAATTTTCTAATTTTTCCCCTTCCTCTTATGCCAGGGTTCGCATCGGGCGAACTCAATTTCAAAGGATCGATAAGGTGATTTCAAAGGACATAAGGGGGAGAATTTGCGAATTCAAAGGACACTCGAAAAATTTATCATTTGGCAATAAAAAAAAATCGTTATTTTATTAATTTTTCACCAAGCGGGGGGGGGGGGGGAGAGGGGGCTGCGGGGAGGCGGTGCCGATAGGCGCCGCCGGGGAAATTTTTGAAAATTTGGGTGTGATCTGCTAATGGATTTCGGCCTTAAAAATGAATTTTTTTATATTTTTGGGCAAAAACCCGTTTTCAAAGAACATCTTTAAAATAAAGGACGCTTCAAATTTTCAAAGGATGAAAGCCAAAAATAAAGGGCGTCCTTTGAAATAAAGGACGGATACGAACCCTGTCTTATGCACTTTAAAATGAGCTTGGCTCTCTTGTGTGATATGAACCCTGTTGCTGTTTTCTTAATGAACCCCCTCCCTCTTTCAATTTGGTCAATGGCGAGGCGAATTGGATCAATAATTTGCGCAATTTATAATGGAAGAAAAACACCAGAATAACATTGTTTCCCATTTCTTCCTCTTTTTATATATGTAATAATGTAACTAAAAACAAAATTATTCTATTTGTTATTTATTTATTATTTAAAATATCAAATAATTGTATTATGAATTAAAAATTTACTTGTATGTCCGATCGATGCCATGACCCCCCCCCCGCGCCTATTTTTAAAGCCTTTACTAAACCCCGGAGGTGCTTCCTTAATTTTCTAGTGTAATTTCGGCTCAAAATGTGAAAAATAAATAAACATTTGCGCTCGAAATATTAAACCCATTTTCGATTTGAGTCCCAAATTTCGGTTCAATTTTGCGGCACAGCCAAAGTCGGATTTGAGGCCCGTCATTTGCGGCTTTAAGAAAATTCATTGCCCAAATATATTCGCCTTAAATTTAAAAAAACCAATTGGCCCTACCTAACCCGCACATCAAATTTGGTTATTATCCTTTTTGGCCACCCCCCCCCCCCGATATAATTTTATTTTTTTCTAGACCTATTTTATGCGCTGATCACGAATATGACCTCAGATTTTGATTTCATCTAATCTATGATTTTTTTTTTTAGTTTTTCGGTCATTCAAAGGCTGACTCCCCCTCCCATTTTTCAAAAAAAAAAAATTTTTTAAGGGCTATTTTATAGCTTTTTGGCCTAAAAATCAAAATCTGATTTTAAATAATGAATTTTCGCCTTTTGGTTCGAATTCGGGTCCCGGGATTTGGACAAATCTGAGGTCATATTCGTGATCAGCGCGTAATCTAGAAAAAAATAAAAAAAGATTTTATTTCGGGGGGGGGGGGGTGCCCAAAAGGATAAGAACCTCAAATTTTGGTCCTATTTACAGTCCAAGCGCCATATCTTTTTAAATTTTCAATATTTTTGCACCTTATGACGAAGTAAAGTTCATTGTCGCGCGTACTTCATTCATTATCATATCGCAAAAAAAAAAAACTGTTTTTTCATAATTTGGGTCATTTCCACTGTGCGGGTTAGGGCCAATTTTTACATTTGGAGCCACAAATGTCGGACACAGTACCGATAGGGGAAGTTTTATTAGGGCCAGTTTAGTCGAAATACGAATAAATTTAAAAAAGACCTAAATTGTTCGGAAAATATAAAAACTCAAAAATGCCATTTTGGGAGATTATTTATTCTCCTTTTCTTATAAATTATTATTTATTTTTTATTACTCAATCCAATTTTTTGAATTGACACACAACCAAAAGTTACGAGTGCTTCCCATTTCATCAAAAAAGCACAATTGTGGATTAGTAAGAAAAAAGAAATGGTTAAACAAAGAAAAGAAAAAGGACACAAAACGAAGTTCGGCAAAATGGGCACAGCGAGTGACCGACCCATCATTAATTAATAGTCATTATTAGTCATCATAATCATCATTATTGTGATTGGGTCGGCTCTATCTTGACCCTCCCCCGCCCCTGCCCAAAGTTACCCATCTTATACATATATCTTTCCTTTATTTTACCATAAATGACTGCATTTTTTTGTTTGAAAGAATATAAATTAAATTATTTATACCTTTATTTTTTTGAAATTATTTAAATTTAATTATTTTTCTCCCATTCCAGTCTCTTACTGAGTTTTTACTAAAAACTGCAAGTAGAGATATGAAACCTTCATAAATTTTACCAAATTTAATATCATTTAATAGCTATTACAAAATACAATAAATAACAAAATTTTAAGAAATTTCATTTAGAATTTCTAAAATTATGACCAAAAATTAAAAAAACAAAAATAAAGTTTTAAATTTTCTCATGTTAAATTTTGTAAACGCTAACAATTTTTATAGAAATTTCATATAAATGGAGCACATAGAAGCATAGAACTATTGAAAGACTAAATTTATTTAACTTCGTTGCTTTGAGAAAATAAACGAATTTTGGTCGGAAAATCTAAAATGGCGAATAAAAAAATAATTTATTTTTTCCTTTTTTATAAAGATAAAGCTTAAACAAATGCGAACAAAGCAAACCGCTTGCAAAAGCACAGGCGGATTTCTGCCACGAAAACAGTTGTCTTGCAAAGCGGCAAGAAGGGCACCGCCGAAGAAAAAAGGTAATTAATACACAAAAAAAAGAGAAGTGGTAGACTCATCCGACTTTTTACAAAAAAAAAGAAAAGACCAAAAAATTTAGGGTTTTTCTTACTAAAATCCCGTCCGAATCTCTTGTCCATTTCTAGAATACACAAAAGGAAAAAGGCCATGGTTGGGATGTCAAAATTAAAAAAAAAATGTTTTCGAATCTTAAAAATTCCAAATTTTCCCCCACTTATTTTTATTCATGGATTAGTTTTCGGTCCTTTTAGACCATAATTCTAAAATAAAATAAAAAATTTGTCTCTCTAATTTTTGTCATTTTCATCATTCAGTTAAACAAATGGATGGTGTTGGTCAACTGGAAATGATGATGGGTCGTCTTCCTCCGAGTCATTTTTGAACAAAATAAAAATTTATAAATAAAATTGTGTTTTTTAATTTTCAGCGATTTTGAAGATGCCGTCGACTTCGTTGTTGAGGAGGACTTGAGTGAGGGCAAAGAATTGAAAAAATTGCGCGCCATAAACACGTACAATGCAGAGGAAATGGGCTCATTTGAATACATCACGAGCACAGAACATGGCAAAAACATGGTGAGAATTTCAAATTTTTGCGATAATAAATAAATATATTTTAAAAAATAATTTTTGATTTTTCTGACTATTTTAATATGTATTAAAATGATTTAATATTTATTAAAAGATTTTTTTTTGGATCAGTTATAGTCTTTTGTTGGCCAATAAAATGTTTTTTTTTCAAGGACATTCCGTGCAAAAATGGCCCAATTGTTCGTCCGACCTCGCGTTTTCAAGTAAATAAATACATATTTATTGCAATAATTGCAATTTATTTTTCATTTTTTTTTTTTTTTTGCATAACAAATGCTTGCGATGCCCAAAGGCGATTTGGGAAAAAATTTTGGCATTTATTAATTTAAAAAGTCATAAAGATTTAAAAAATTGCAATAAAGTCAGATTTTTTGTTAGCCTACCTTAAAACTTCTTAATAGATTAGTATTTTTTTTTATTTTGGAACAATTAATTGAGCTCATGAAAACTTTCTAATTATTACCAATTTGCAAAAGTTGATCAAGCTCGGAAAAGTCTTGAGGTTCTAACGTTGACTCAGATTGAGATGATGGGTCGGTGTTGTTGTTTCGGCGCCCACGATTCGGCGCTGGGGTCGTTTCGGCGCCAAACCAAATTTTTTGAAAACCGACCCCCTAGTTTTTTTGAAAACAGACTCCCTAGTTTTTTTAAAACCTGCCTCTAGTTTTTTTGAAAATAAATAAAAAATTTTAAAAATTAGGGTTAGCTTTTCAAAAAAATATTGGGTTCGGTTTTCGAAAACTAGGCGGTTAAGTTTTCAAAAATTGGAGTCGAAACGTGACTGGCGCCGAAACGTGAGCACTGAAACGTGGGGTCCGAAACGTGGTGTTCCCGGAAATGACTCGTTTCGCCCAAAAAGGGCCAAGGGTCATTTCAACTCCCGCATTTCGGCGTGAAAGAAATTTAAAGTCAATTGCTTCGCATTAGCTAATTTATAGCTTTTAAACCTACATGTAAGTTATTTGAATAAGCCCCGCATTAGGACACAAGAAAAGACGGGACCATGATTTGCAACCGTGGTCTGAAAAAGCCGGGGTTCCGGGACCAGTCCCGATTGGGGTCCCTGTCCCGTCCAAACTTATGTTCGTGTCACTAAAAGTTGGTAAAAAACAAAGCCGCCAACTGATCAGAAGTGAATCATTCTTTCTTCACAGGTGTTCTTCAAGGACAGTGATGTGGAATGGGCCCTCCAAACTTTGGAGGACATCGATCCGGGCACGGCACTTTTCGAATATGTCGGAGTGTTGGACAAGCCCAAAATGTTGGGCGGCACAATGGCAGTGAACGACGACTACATTGTGGCATTTAAACATGTACATAATGGCAAAAAAATTGAAATTTCTTCTATGGTTTTCGGAAATGATTCAATAGAGCTCGGTCAACGTTTTTTTTTTTTAAATTTTCGTTCGTATTTCATAAAAAAACCATAAGAAATTTGGGGGTTCGGTTTAAATAGTCCAATAATTTTTCTTTGATTTATAATTTCCAACTGATTTTTTCTTTGTATTTCTGTCTCTTATTTGGCATATTATTTCAGTATCTTTCCATAGATTGAATTGAACAAAATTAAAAAAAAAATATCGATGTTTTTCTTATCGATATTTAACAGAGAAATAAAATCTTAACAATTTTCTATTTCGGCTCTCTAATTTTTCATAAAAAAACGAAAGGGACCCAAAAAGGTTAAAACTCTAAAATTTATCAAATTTTGCAGAATGACCAACAATACCATTTGGACGCCTATCATAAAGGCAACATGGCACGCTTTGTCAACCATTCGTGCCAGCCAAATTGTTGCGCATTGTTGACCACTACCACTTCAGCAGCTGATGGCAATGGCACTGATCAGCAACGGGAACTGCCTTCCGTGCTGATCTATGCCCTGCGACACATATATTCTGGCGAAGAATTGACAATGGACTACGGTATGGTTCAACGACAGTCCGAGAGAGAGAGAGAGTGGTTACGGTGGATGAGTCGGGGTCATTTTTCTCTTAAAAAATCTAAAAAAAATATTTGCTCACTTAGAATAGAAATTGGGATCTGGAAGAAGATGAAATACTAAAAAAAAAAATTATTTTTTCATTCATAGCAAATACTGACACATTACCGATCCCATTACAATGATCATGGCTTTTCCCCCATTTTATGGCCCACTTAATTAGGCTGTTTTCATTAATTGGTTTTTTATTGTTTCGGCTGCCATTGATTTTTTCCTAAGAAACTTCCCATCAATAGGTATTGCTTTTAATTTGGGAATGGGGAGGAGGGGGATTTTCTCCAAAAACTTCATTAAAATTTGAATGGCATTTCCATTTGTTCTCCAAAACAGGTGAACGCTGGTGGCGTGTCAAGGCGCCTTCGTTCTACTGTCTGTGCGGCAGTGAAGAGTGCAAATATGACGAAGAATGGTGTGATGACGCCGCCCGTATGGCCGGGGGTCATTCAAGGCAATTGGCATCCAAAGCATCACCACAATTTCTACGCGGGCGACAAATGGCAGCGAAAGCGGTGGCACGCCGTAAGCCATTGGCACACATCAAAACGGCACCATCAATTGGCCAATGGTCGGGCATGGACAAGAAGCTGAGTGGCAAACAGTTGGCACAACTGTTGGACGAAGAAGAGGAGGACGAATCAGCGGAAGATGATGATGATGAAGAGGAGGCGGAGGATGAAGCGAAAAAGGCGTAAGGATGAGCAGAAAGTGATGGAACGGACGATGGCATTTAAATTTTTGAGGAATCACTTTTTTGATCGGCATTTTTAAGATGAGTTGATTTAACGAGCCTTTTTTAATATATTCATGATCCTTTTTATGTTTTTTAAGTAAATCTTTTGTTGGAATTAAATAAATGGATATTTCAATTATTTATGGCATAAATTTAAAAAGAAAAGGAACTGATGGATGGTGGTGAGCTAAGTGAATGCAAATTTTTAAAATGGCATTTTACGCTAATTAGGAATTTAAAAAATCAAAATTGAAAGGAATTTTAGTTTTTTTTTTAATGAATTTTTGAAGAAAAAAATAAATTAATTATCTTTTAAGAAAGAAGAAAAATTAATGCTCTTAAGATTTGGTTATTAAGTTTTTGTTAAAAAGAAATTGATTTTTTTAAAAAGTTTTCTTTTTTCGGGTTAATTTCAATTTTTGAAACTTTACAAAGGGATTGAAAGTCCTGCGGTGCCGTTTGGCGCTTCCGGTAAAAAATTTGAATATTTTGGTTCAAATTTATAAAATTTGTCCTATTTCATGTCGAAAAATATTTTTAGCATTTTGTTTCCAAATGTTTTCTCATTTCTTCACGTTGTCTGACTGTTTCTCCTGGTGGAATGATGAATAATCACAATATTTTGGCGCGTCATTTTGTCGCCGCCAATTTCCAACCATAAAAACGGAAATAAATACAAAACATTAATTAAATGTCTTTCTCACATTTATTACTCACAAAATTCCGTATCATTCGGCCCATACAATTGCACCGTTTTTAGCATTTAATTTATTTTATTTTTAATGTCGTCTCCCTAATGTTTTTTCCGTTCTGTTTACCCCCAAGGGGCCGTTGGATGATGAATCAATGCCACAAAATTGCTGGCAAAATGGGCGAAAAATGCGTATAAAAGTTTTTACAATCCCACAAATTTTCATTCAAAATTTCCTCCTTCAATTCCCAAAAATCCAATTAATTCCCATCTTCGAAAAAATGGCTGCCAAGCTTCTTCCAATCGCTTTCCTCTGCCTGATTTTGGTAAGTTTTAAGCAAAACGATGCGACGAAATGATTAAGACTTTTTGGAAATGGAATTACGGTTGCCAACCCATTAAATACTGTAATGATCGTAGGAGAAACGGAAAAGGGCGCAATCGTTACAGTATTTGTGTATTTATTAAGCACCTTTTGATTTTTCTGAAATTCAAATTTGCCATAGGGTTTAATTTATGCGAAAAGCCTTTTTCTTAACAAATATTAACAATAATCCATTTTAGGTGTCTGTTGCCCTTTGCTCACCCAATCCTAAGGCTGCTGATGTTTTTGTAAAAATCTTTTTGTATTTTCTTAAAAAATAATAATTTTTCAGGGACTCAAAAAGGAAGCCGCTGCCGACAGCTGCACAGGTGTAAGTCTTTTGGAGAACCCAAATTTCGACAATTTAAACCAGGCGTAAAAAGCGCATGAAACTTACAGAGTTTTTGACACTTTTAAAAAGCCCAAAGCAAAGACCTAATACAGTATTCCAATTACAGTACTGTTCTTTCCCCTTTCAGTTCCCTCATGGCCCCAACTGTTGTAAGATTTGCGATAAGAATGCGGACTGTGCTATCGGTGAAGTGAGTTGATTGAAACAATTTTTAAAAATCAGCAAGGACAAAAGGTTACAATTGTCCTTATTTTCAAGTATTATTGTCCTTATTTTGTGTAAGGACTGCTGCCCTTTTTCCCCGGGGGTTGCATTTGTTCAATGTAATCCAATTGGATTAAGATTTGTTTGATCAACTTGGCCCCTACCCTCGTTGTTGGTCTGTGTGTCCAATGCACTTGAACACAACCGCGCAACAGAAGCAGAAGACGGAGGGCTGATAGATGATAATGTGATAATAATGATAAGAAATTCTTAGAATTTAGGAAGAGAAAATTCTTAATTTTAAATTAAATGAAAGGTTTTTTGTTTTTGGAGTTTTGTCAATTAAATGTGAAGTAAACCATCCGATTATCTTCTAAGGGCTATTGAAAGATTAAAATTTTGTTGAACTTCCCCCGGTCTAAAATTTCTAAACAAAAATACTAAATATCGCGCAGATTTATATTTATGAATAGCGCCACGATCACTAAAGTTTGGGAATAAAATTATTTACTTGCTCAAATACCATTTCGCAACTGTTCGAAACTCGAAAAGTCGGAATCCCCAAATGTTTGACGTCATAAATTCGATTAGCCAAAGCTCGCGTTTAACGGCTTTGAATTTATTTTCCGTCGCTTCGCTTCTTTTGTATCGCCTTCTTTGTTTTGTCAATATAAACCCGCAACATTATACGAAAAAAAGCACTGATGTGCACGAGAAAATCCCGACCAAATCATCATCACGGGATTTCCCCGGGATCCCAAAATAGTAAATTTTTAACTCGCAAAATACTATGTTACAGTCCAATTGCGTGAAGCCGAAAGGGAGCTAGTCAACTAATTGGACACTGCTTTTAACAAGAATATGCAGAATTGGCACTATTCGAAAAGATTCTTTAAGTGGTTCCAGGGAATTAGATGAAGCCATTTGCCAGACTTTTGTAATAAAGTTTCAAAAGGAGGAAATTGGTCAGTTCCGTCCCGGCCGGTTCCGTCCCAAACATTTTTTTGTGTGCTTTTTTTCATTAAATTCCCTTTATAACTCAAAAATTATGAATTTTTTAACCCAAAATGTCTAAAACTTGCAGTTAATTAATTATAAACTCGAACTTTTTTCGGAGGAAACAAAACTCTTTAAAAAATTCATGTGCATAAAATTTTTGATGGTGATCTACTAAAAGATAACAACTATACCAACTGAATCAGATCACTTTTCCTAAATATCTGAAAACTCGAAATGGCTTGAAATTTGCTTCGGTAAAAATCTGGGGAGTTGGAAAAATTTTTTAGAGGAAAAGAATATGACGGACAGAAAAAGCATAAAACAAAACTTAAAACCTGAAAATTTTAATTAAATTTAGCCCAATTCCATTATAGAAGTACTCAGAGTAACCAACAACTACCATTTATTTATGGCATAAATTTAAAAAGAAAAGGAACTGATGGATGGTGGTGAGCTAAGTGAATGCAAATTTTTAAAATGGCATTTTACGCTAATTAGGAATTTAAAAAATCAAAATTGAAAGGAATTTTAGTTTTTTTTTTAATGAATTTTTGAAGAAAAAAATAAATTAATTATCTTTTAAGAAAGAAGAAAAATTAATGCTCTTAAGATTTGGTTATTAAGTTTTTGTTAAAAAGAAATTGATTTTTTTAAAAAGTTTTCTTTTTTCGGGTTAATTTCAATTTTTGAAACTTTACAAAGGGATTGAAAGTCCTGCGGTGCCGTTTGGCGCTTCCGGTAAAAAATTTGAATATTTTGGTTCAAATTTATAAAATTTGTCCTATTTCATGTCGAAAAATATTTTTAGCATTTTGTTTCCAAATGTTTTCTCATTTCTTCACGTTGTCTGACTGTTTCTCCTGGTGGAATGATGAATAATCACAATATTTTGGCGCGTCATTTTGTCGCCGCCAATTTCCAACCATAAAAACGGAAATAAATACAAAACATTAATTAAATGTCTTTCTCACATTTATTACTCACAATATTCCGTATCATTCGGCCCATACAATTGCACCGTTTTTAGCATTTAATTTATTTTATTTTTAATGTCGTCTCCCTAATGTTTTTTCCGTTCTGTTTACCCCCAAGGGGCCGTTGGATGATGAATCAATGCCACAAAATTGCTGGCAAAATGGGCGAAAAATGCGTATAAAAGTCTTTACAATCCCACAAATTTTCATTCAAAATTTCCTCCTTCAATTCCCAAAAATCCAATTAATTCCCATCTTCGAAAAAATGGCTGCCAAGCTTCTTCCATTCGCTTTCCTCTGCCTGATTTTGGTAAGTTTTAAGCAAAACGAGGCGACGAAATGATACTTTTTGGAAATGGAATTACGGTTGCCAACCCATTAAATACTGTAATGATCGTAGGAGAAACGGAAAAGGGCGCAATCGTTATAGTATTTGTGTATTTATTAAGACCTTTTGATTTTTCTGAAATTCAAATTTGCCATAGGGTTTAATTTATGCGAAAAGCCTTTTTCTTAACAAATATTAACAATAATCCATTTTAGGTGTCTGTTGCCCTTTGCTCACCCAATCCTAAGGCTGCTGATGTTTTTGTAAAAATCTTTTTGTATTTTCTTAAAAAATAATAATTTTTCAGGGACTCAAAAAGGAAGCCGCTGCCGACAGCTGCACAGGTGTAAGTCTTTTGGAGAACCCAAATTTCGACAATTTAAACCAGGCGTAAAAGCGCATGAAACTTACAGAGTTTTTGACACTTTTAAAAAGCCCAAAGCAAAGACCTAATACAGTATTCCAATTACAGTACTGTTCTTTCCCCTTTCAGTTCCCTCATGGCCCCAACTGTTGTAAGATTTGCGATAAGAATGCGGACTGTGCTATCGGTGAAGTGAGTTGATTGAAACAATTTTTAAAAATCAGCAAGGACAAAAGGTTACAATTGTCCTTATTTTCAAGTATTATTGTCCTTATTTTGTGTAAGGACTGCTGCCCTTTTTCCCCGGGGGTTGCATTTGTTCAATGTAATCCAATTGGATTAAGATTTGTTTGATCAACTTGGCCCCTACCCTCGTTGTTGGTCTGTGTGTCCAATGCACTTGAACACAACCGCGCAACAGAAGCAGAAGACGGAGGGCTGATAGATGATAATGTGATAATAATGATAAGAAATTCTTAGAATTTAGGAAGAGAAAATTCTTATTTTTAAATACAATTGGTGTTTCTGGGGTTTTGTTAATTAAAATGTGAAGAGGTAACCATACTAAATTCGTGGTGATCAATCATGAACTCAATCGACCCCTAAACCAAAAAAAGATAAATACATTGAATAAGATAAGCGTTAATCAAAACCCTTAGCCCAATATTTATCCGATTTTTCTGGGGGATTTCTTTTGAACAGCCATCACACTATTCTTTCAATGATTTAATATGAGTAAGTTCAAATTTTTTTTAAATTATTTCGCAAAATGCTTTTTAGGGTAATTTTGAGTAATTTTTTTTTAAATATTATTTTTGAAAGTCACATGTCAGAGTTAAAGACAGCAAACATTTTGAAAAATCTTCCAACAAACGCAAGAAAAAGTTAAGTTCTTTAACCAACCAAATTAAAACGTAAAGAAGAAAAAATGTCAACAAATTTGATGTCTTTAAAATGATTGGTTTTGGCTTAATCATTTCTGATGGGACTCATAAACTCTGATTGAACTCATAAAGTGCGATTTGACTCATAATAGTCGATTAGACTCATAAAATTTTATACAAATAATTAATATTTTGCAAAAAATAGGTTAAATATTTATTTTCAAAATAAACAATTTCACTTAAAATTGTGGAACTGGTATAAATAATAATTAATTATAATTATTTTATTGTTAATCTTCCTTTTCCCTCACTTCTGTTCCATATTCATCAACATCATCTGACAGCATTATGCACAGCTTGTTCGGCTCACATTCAATCAAAAGTTCACCAATGATTTTTTCAATTTTGTGCTTGTCATATTCAATCTAAAAATTTATTTTATATTTGACAATTTAATACAATTAAATTAAAAAAAAAAAGGGAGACATAAATATGGGAAAAATTGAATGCCGTGACACACTCCCACCTCCCACCTTCCCATACACTTTGTGGCATTCATTCTGGCGTCGGATTGGCACAAAATTCCCTGTTTTACAAAAGGCCGAAACCAGGGGGCTAGAGGGGGAGGAGGGGGGGGGGGGGGGGGGGAAGAATTCCATCCTAAAATTTTTGTGTATTGGTTAGTTTTTCTTAAGAATAAAAGCCAATTTCGTAAAATTGTAACCTTTCCTTTATTTTTTCTATTTTGAAACTGAATGAATAATTCTTTCCCTTTTTTTTTGAGATTTAGCAGGCTAATAGAGAATCCATCCATTTGGCTATCGAATGATGGCTCAAATTTATAAATTTTAAGGTAATATTAGAGGGATTTTTGTCGCACTGCGCCTTGGGTTGGGGGCCGTACTAATCCGACCCTTGACCAGTGGAATTGACCCACAAAGAATTTTTTTTTTCTTGTTGTCTTCCTGCCTTGTGTTGTCTCACTTACCGTAATGTATTGGAGTGCCCATGGTGGCAATGTTTCACTGAATGCCACTGGTGGACATTTCTTGCCATTCACTGTCACTTTGTAATTGTCATCATCCACTTTGATTTGAATGTCCAAGTTGATGTCGTCGTCGTCCACCGTATCCCACTCTTTTGTCCCATTTTCACACACAATGTCCTGGTCCGGCAGTTGTTCATCTATTTCCTGTTCATGGGAAAGGCATTCACTTTTTGGTGGTGCTAACCCTTTTTTCCGAAACGGTAAGAGCCTAACTCATTTTTTTGATCGAATCCGCTTTTTTTAGTATTCGGTATCGTGAAAATTTACTGCGCCAAAAATCCGTAAAATTTACCGATTACCGACCGATTTTAGGGAAAATCTGTAATCGGTAATTACAGGTTTTTACTGTTATTGTTACCGAAAAATCATTTCATTTACCAATTTTTTCTTTCATTTTTTTCCAATTAAGATATTTGCCAAACACAAGTGTTTTTTTCTTTCCCGATTCATAAAATGGGTGAAAAAGTTCATTAAATAGATAAATTTTGCTTATAAAAAGCGTAAGGCATTTAAACGAAAAGTTTTTTCCGCCTCTATAAGGGTGGGGATAACCACAGTGAAGGGTCGGAATCCGAATCCCAATCAAAACCGTGCTTACCAGGGGTTGCCGCGAGTCGAGAAAAAACTCGGGTTGGCCAAAATAACTTCTGGTCGGGTTTCGGGTCGGAAAAAAGACAGGGTTTCGGATATCGCATTTCGAGAAACCCGCGGCAACCCTTGTGCTTACAAATTAGCCACTGGTCCCAGGCCTGCAAGGAACATGCCGCTGTCTGAATTTGCCGTGGGCTCAGTCGTACCCACCCTCCCGCCCTCCGCCCATTTTAAAGGCTGATTTAGTTTTTCATTATTAGCGGTACAAAGTTGAAAAAGCTATACCATGGAGGGGATTTATGAAGGAAATTACAGGGCAGGATGAAGAAAGTAGGAAAAAACATTGTACAAATTCATACTTAATTTTCCTGGGTGAAGAAAGTAGGGAAAACATTATACAAATTCATACTTATTTTCCTGGGATAAGAACAAAAACATAAGAAATGTATCATCTCCCTTTTGTAACTTGGCGTTAAAAAAACAGTGGCATTTTTAAACCAAAAAAATTCAAAGAAGCAATCACTTCCTTGTGATAATTTGTGATTTTCTTACCATTTTAAATGTGTGTATCTTCGTTTCACCATTCGACAGCTGTTCCAATCGCATTATTGTCTTCCCAACTGAAAATATTCTTGCGGTCACTGATCACTGATCAGTTTTGATCATTAAGGAGCGAGGTGTATGGATTGGATTCACATAATTTTAATGCTATGAAATTAAGAAAAATAAATCAAAATTAAAAAATGAAAAAGCACATCTGAGCATTGTTTGTAAAAAATTCAAAAAAATACATGACGAAAATGCAAATTTTGATTCTTGACATGGTTGATGAATAGGGCGCCCGGATTTCTAAGTTTTTGCTTATTTTTTCTGCGGCTTTAGCTCGACTAGAAATGCACGAAAAACACATTTTTTGTAGAAATACTTATTTTGGGTGTTCGCCCTTAAAAATGCATATTTTAGATGTTCGCACTTAAAATAAGTTTTTGCCCTTATTTTGGCGTTTCGTGCTTATTTTCGCACTTATTTCGCGATTTTTAAATTTGCAAAGATAAATACACCCCTAAAAAACGACCAAAAAAATTCCATAAAAATATACCCCTAAGAATCGACGACACTAAAATTTTCAAAAGTAGACCCATAAGAAATGAAAAAAATTTCTCATAAATTCAATCTCCAAAATTTCTATTTGCTCCTCTGATATCTTGAGACTAGAACGGTTTTTTTACGTTTACAAATCAATTTTGGCTGATAATCGTATGTCTTTACTCCCGAAAATATCGAAATTTATTTTATTTGTAACTGCAATAAGTGAATAAAATTTTGCCTTAATTTAAACCTATTTACATAGAAAAAACAGCAATTTTAATAAATTATACCCCTAAATTTGGAATTTTTTCATGCTTATTTTCGCACTTATTTAAGGCCTTATTTTGGACTTTTTCGCGCTTTAAAACCGGGCCCTATTGATGAATAAACATTTGAAAATTAAGAAAGCATAATAAAAATATTTAAAATTATCATCTGTATTCTACTTTTTAATTTTTTGAATTCAGGGAAAGATTCATATTTTAGTAACTGTCAAAAACATTTTCTTTTTTTTTGCAAAATTTTCATAAAAATTCCCTAAATGACGACTTTTAGTCAAAACCTGTTAAGAAATTGCACCCAATTTTTCGTAAATTTCCCCAGCGACGCCTATCGGCAACACCGGATTCTTCCCTCTCCCCCGCCACTATAAATTAATTATTAAAGGATTTTTTAATAAAAAATTTACAAAAATAACAAATTTAGGGGTGAAAAAGCCTGGTTTAGGAATTAGTAAAAGCCAAATTTTTTATTCTTGATATCATTTGATAGCCTTTAGTTTTCTCTATGAGTCAATGAAATTTCGGAATTTCTTTAAATTTAAAAAAAATTATGGACAAAAGAATTCCAAAACCAAAGTTATTCCAACATTTTTCGTCAAAACCTCTTTTTAATTAATTAGGAGAATTTTTTAAGTTTTACAGGCTAATAGAAAAACACTTAGGGCTGGCTATCAAATGATATTAAGAATCAAAAAATTTTGTAGCTCTGGTGCAAAGATTTGAATAATTTTTTGTTAAAATCTTCATTTTGACACATTTTTTGATTAACGCCCATTATCATGGGTAGGGTAGTCAATTATATGGAAACCATATTTTTTTTCCTCAACTGGCATGGGCTTGAAATGCACGAAAAACATGTTTTTAGCTTAGTTTAAAGCATCTTGAATGGTTTTTTAAATCCATATTTTACATATTTTTCCATATTTCGTGATTTATGTCCATATTTGTCCATATTTTGGCATTATGTCTACATTTTATGTCCATAATTTCCATTTTTTCAAAAAATTCATAAGAAAATGCAATAAAACAAAAAAATACTACCCTAAAAAAATTTATTGAAAATTATCAAAAAATCCTATCAAAAAAAAAATTCGAGTTTTTGCAAAAAATTTCGCAATAATAAATTTAACCCCAAACGGAAAATTTTATGTCCATATTTTTGAATTTTATGTCCATATTTCGCGATTTTTAGTCCATATTTTATGGCCATATTTCGCATTTTTATGTCCATATAATTAACTACCCTAATCATGAGTTTTGACTAGTGTTAGGCAAATTTGGTTTCCCGGATCCGGAATTTCAAACTGCAAAAATTTTTCGCCGGATCCGGAACCGGATTTTCATTTTTAAAAATTTACCGGCGGGATTTTTCCGGATTACTTTTTTTTGAAAAATTTTCCGGAGTCCGGTTTTCAAAAAGCCGGATCTGGAACCGGATTTTCATTTTAAAAATTTACCGGCGGGATTTTTCCGGATAATCCGGAAAAATCCGGTGAGGCCCAAAAAACCCGGATTCCGGACCCGAAAAAATCCGGCCCGAGTCCGGTCCGGTGCCTAACACTAGTTTTGACTGTTGCAATGACGAAGCGAAAAAAGTATGGGTGTGGGCGAAGCGAAAAAAGTATAAGCATGGGCGAAGCGAAAAAAGTATGGGTGTGGGGGTTTTGGGGGTAGGGGTCATTTCAGTACGGAAAAATAATCTTATTAAATAAATTCAATTTAAATAATTACCATTAGAATATTTGTCTAAATTATTGTTCATTTTGATATAAATTCACTGGTTACCAAAGTCGGAAATATTTGGTTTTAAAAAGGGGGAAAAGCAGGGATAAGTCGGCATTTTTGAGGGATATATTTTTGGTAGCAAAAAATGTGGTGCGGAGATCGAGACTTGACATTGACGGGGTGTTAAAGTTTGAAAAAAATTTTTTTCTAGCAAGGTTTTACAACAGGGTTCGGATTCGTCCTTTATTTCAAAGGACGTCCTTTATTTTTGGCTTTCGTCCTTTGAAAATTTGAAGCGTCCTTTATTTCAAAGATGTCCTTTAAAAACGGCATTTTGCCCAAGAAAATGTAAAATGTTCATTTCATGGGAAAAACTAAAATTTTTGGCTTTATTTCCCAAAAAATTCTCATTTAATTTTTGAAAATTGACATTATATAGTCAAAATCTATTAAAACACCAAAAATTTTCAAAATTTCCCGGCGGCGCCTATCGGCACCGCCTCCACACCCACCCCCCCCCCCCCCCGCTTGGTGAAAAAATTAAACATTTTTTTTATTGAAAATAACGATTTTTTATTGCAAATGATAAATTTTTGGAGTGTCCTTTGAATACGCAAATTCTCCCCTTTATGTCCTTTGAAATCACCTTATCAGTCCTTTGAAATCGGTCTTGGCCGACCCGAACCCTGTTTTACAATAAATTAAAATAATTTTTACATGTTCTTTCCCGTCCATGTTTTTTGCTTTTAAAAAATTTGTCATGGCATTTTTTTGACAACTTCAAGGCTCTTATTGCATGTCTAATTCTGTCTCAAATAACAAAACCAATTACCAATTCTCGGTCGTACCCTCAGAGTAAAGACGCTGTTTTCCGATTGTTTTTGGGTCATATATCGGGCTTTCAAAAAAAAAGTGAGGGCGTCGGAATTTTTCTGGTTTTAAAATTGAGATCAATAAGTCTGATTGTCGTCACTTGACCAAAGAAAAATTTTTCAAAAATGCCAGAAGTGATTAGTCGGATTTCAAATGCAATTCGGACAAAAAATTGGCAAATTATTAGAAAACAAAGATACTATAGGCAATCGGCAGTATTCATACGATGATTCTTTGAAGTATACTTTTGGCCAGCTTCCAATTTCAAAAAATTAAGAAAAAATGCCCGTATGAATAATTTTCCGTACTGAAATGACCTCTACCCCCAAAACCCCCACACCCATACTTTTTTCGCTTCGGCTCACCACGGTTTTGACTAATTGTCATAGCACCAGCTTAACCCCCCTCCCCCCCCCCCCCCCCCACTCACATATTTTGTGATGGCTCAGTCCCCCATAAAGAAAATTGACGTGCACAAAGCCTTGCTGACCAACGCTGGTTGACGAGGTATTGAATGTCATTTCTATGTTGATTGATTCGTTTTTTTGCATTGCATCCTGTATTGGTAGATGATTTCTTTACTACAGTAATTGATCATTAAATTTATTATTTCGTATAATTATGATTGTTTCGAAATTTGTTCGGCGCACCCACGAAATGTCGACTAAGCCAAAAATCCACGAAATGTCGACTCAGCCAAAAAACCACGAAATTCCACGAAATGTCGACTCCATAAATGTCGGCTCGGCCAAAAACCGAATACTTTCTATTAATTTAATCGCCGCGAGGTTCGATGTTCGAAATAGATGTCTAATTGAGTTCGAAAAAAATGGGAATGACTTTTTGAACATAAGTTTTGGGTGAGTCGACAAAAAGTCGAGTCGACATTTCATGGGGAGGCGATTTGTTCGTGTACCGACATTTCGCCACAATATGTTATAACTACTCCATTCAATGCTAAAATTTAAATTTTGGCTTAGGTGGCGAAACATCGGATTTTGGCTTAGGTGGCGAAATGTCCTGTAGCCGATTTCTGAAAATTTTAGAATATTGGTATTTTTCTGTAAATTTATTCAAAAAAACTTTGTATTCTTCAAAAATATTTGGTTTTTCGTTTTTTAACTTTCGGAAATATTTCTCGGCGGAAATTACCGCAATAGACAGACGCGACGACTAATATTTTTTTTTGGTTTCTTTGTTTTGTACCTCCATTTTTGCTATGTATTTGATACGACTCGAACTCGAATTTTGCACATCGGTGCTTTGTGGATGAGAAATGCTGAAATCCATCACGGTGAAGTCTTCACCCTCAAACTGAAAAAATAGTTTAAAAAGCGAGAAATTTCATTACAAAGCCGTTAGCATGTTAATGAATTTTTAGCTCTTGGAATAAAATTTTTTTTAAATGCTAATTTTGACTCCAAATGCTGATTGTTTGCCTGCAAAATGGCTGCTTTTGAATTTAAAAAAAAAACTCGGAATTTATTTTTTTAATTATTTTTAAAAAAAAAATGATTTAAAAAAATTTTTTAAATTTTTTTTTTGTTGCAAATTGTCAAGCTCTCCACCGGGCTTAAACAAACAATTAGGCGAAATTATTGGTTTACTCGAATTGTATCGATTGCCCATGGTGGAATTATCGAGTCGTCCGTCAACTTCGGATACGGGCAATGGATGTTCTCCATTCCCACAATATCCTCAATTGTTATGTCAAATCCACTCTCGGTGCACATAATGTACATGATGAACTCTTGGCCAAATCTGTTCACACGATTGAACACAGATTCCGTTAGATTTTCCCATTTTTTTGCCTAAAAAATAGCTTCTTTATTGAAGAAAACTGGCAACATGACAATTCGTCCGGACCACGATTCGTCCGCCCAGCCAAAAAGGTACGTACGAGATTCGTCCGCTCAGCAAGAAAACTACGATTCGTCCGGACGACAATTTGTCCGGCAACGATTCGTCCGCCCATCCAAAAAAGTGCCAAAAACATAAAATTACTTTAAATTTTTGTGGTTTTTCTTTTAGCATTTTCTTTAAGTTGTCTTATTAGCTATGTCAGATGTTAAAAAATTGATATAGTTTTATGTTTTTGGCACTTTTTAGCCGGACGGACGAATCGTCTTCCGGACGAATCGTATTTCTTTTGCTGGGCGGACGAATCGTAGTTTTCTTGCTGGGCGGATCGTACGTTTTTGGCTGGGCGGACGAATCGTGGTCCGGACGAATCGTACGGCAACTTGCGCTCCTATCCTTGCGCGATTTGCGCACCCGACATTTGCGCCCTCTTAAAAGATTATCGAAAAAAATTTTTTTGAAAAAATTGGTAATGTTGCCGAGATTTGTTGGCCCATATTATTTAAAAGTTATTTAAACATAATGGGAAAGGCATCTTCGGAAAAAACGCAGTTGTTCTTTTTTACAAATTAAAATTTGGGGAGCGCAAATGTCGCGGGCGGAAATGACATTGGCGCAAATGACGGCTAATCTTTTCAATAGAAAATGAAACCTTTTTCAATCAAATTAGTAAATATTTTATTTTGGGAATAAAAATTTGGATTTCTGTACGCTTTCTTCATTTATATTCAAATTTTAGTCACCGATAGAATAAATGGGGAAATTTTTTTTTAAAACATTTATAATTAAACTTAATTTATTAATATTTTGATTATAATTAGGCTATAGAATACATGGTGTATGTAACTTTGGCAGACCAAACGACTGGCATCTCTTTCCTTTCCAAAGGTAAATGCCAACTTCAGTACCACATCGCCAACTAAATTATTATACGGTTCGTGTCATTATGGTGTGTGGACAAAATAGTTACAGCAACCATTACAGTACGCCGTACAAATGCCTAGCCTAAGTTTGTAGCTAAACTAAGACCCAAGACGACTTCAAATTAGGGTTAATCCCCGACCCTTCGGGGAGAGAAAAGTCGGGAATTGGGGAGAAATTCCCGCACAAAATTTGTCGGGTATGACTGGAAAAATTTGAAAAATGTCGGGAATAAACATATTAGTCGGGGAAGAAATTTCATAAAAATTCAAAACCAAAAAAACCCAAAAAAATGAGTCTTAGAAACTCATTTAAAGACATTCTCATCCTCTTTGAAGTGCAATTGACGACTTTCGTTATTTCCCGAACCGGGTCGGGGATTAACCCTACTTCAATTTGCGACTTTTTTAGACATCTGTTAACCCTCAGCCTTCCGACATTTGGTCCGTATTTGCTACATTATTCGACACCCCGGCAGGGATGGAAGCGTTAAGACAAAAACAAATTTTGGTGTGCCCCAAAAGTCTTACTCAGCTTATTCCATTCAAGGGCTTCGTGCAAGAGCAGAATGTTGAAGGGTTTCGGAAAATGTTTGCTGCCCTCGACTTTGGCCTTGATGATAATTGTGTCATCATAATTGAGCAGAATGCGCAACAGTGTCGAAAAATTTTGCAAAAAGCCGTTATGACCAAGCTAAAAATGGATAAAATGGTTGAAATTCATTAATTTATCAAATTTGCGGAAAAAAGTAATTATGAAGTCCTAATGTTGACCAGACGCTCTTAAGCCGTGTCCTGACATTGGCGCCTATGCCCAAAACGCTGTTCAATTTTATTTAATTTAAACTAAACGAATACAATAAAAATTGGAGAAAATTATGCAAAACATTTAGCGCTTTTGAAAAATTAGGACATTAGTAGGATGTCCAATTATATGGACATAAAATCGCAAAATATGGCCATAAAATATGGACCCAAAATCGCGAAATATGGACATAAAATTGCAAAAATATGGACAACATTTTCCAATTAAGGGCACCTTTTTTTCAAAAAATTTCACTTTATTGGTTGAAATAGCAAATGAGATACATTTCCAAATTTTGGGGTGAAAAACGCATTCAATATCTATTATTGACAGAAATATTAAAAAAACATGGGAAAAATTTTTGAAAAAATTCAATTTTTTTTTTTTAATTTTTGAGGGGATTTTTTTGATAATTTTCAAGAATTTTTTTTAAGGAGGTATTTTTCATTTTATTGCATTTTTCTTATAATTTTTTCAAAAATGGCAAAATATGGACATAATGCCAAAATATGGACAAATATGGACATAAATCACGAAATATGGAAAAATATGGATTTAAAAAACCATTCAAGATGCTTTAAACTAAGCTAAAAACATGTTTTTCGTGCATTTCAAGCCCATGCCAGTTGAGGAAAAAAAATATGGTTTCCATATAATTGACTACCCTACCCATGATAATGGGCGTTAATCAAAAAATGTGTCAAAATGAAGATTTTAACAAAAAATTATTCAAATCTTTGCACCAGAGCTACAAAATTTTTTGATTCTTAATATCATTTGATAGCCAGCCCTAAGTGTTTTTCTATTAGCCTGTAAAACTTAAAAAATTCTCCTAATTAATTAAAAAGAGGTTTTGACGAAAAATGTTGGAATAACTTTGGTTTTGGAATTCTTTTGTCCATAATTTTTTTTAAATTTAAAGAAATTCCGAAATTTCATTGACTCATAGAGAAAACTAAAGGCTATCAAATGATATCAAGAATAAAAAATTTGGCTTTTACTAATTCCTAAACCAGGCTTTTTCACCCCTAAATTTGTTATTTTTGTAAATTTTTTATTAAAAAATCCTTTAATAATTAATTTATAGTGGCGGGGGAGAGGGAAGAATCCGGTGTTGCCGATAGGCGTCGCTGGGGAAATTTACGAAAAATTGGGTGCAATTTCTTAACAGGTTTTGACTAAAAAGATGTTTTTCGTGCGTTTCAAGCCCATGCCAGTTGAGGAAAAAAATATGGATTTCCATAAAATTGGACACCCTAGACATAAACGCAATTGTCTGTTGCGCAAATGTGGCGTAACCAATTCACCCGGGTTTGGCCCAAGTGCCATTTAAACAATTGAACATTAAGGAATGACGAAGTGATTATAAAATAATTTTTGTGTTAATTTGTAGAGACCGGAGTTTTAAAAAACCCGGAAACGGGAACAGGACCGATAATGAATTTTGAAGATGGAAAATACCAAAAACCCATGATTTTTTACATTTATTATTTAATCGGCAAAATACCGAAGATTAAATGTCTAAAATTTAAAGGGAGATGGCCGGCGGTGCCGATAGGCATCACCGGTTAAAGTTTTGAAATTTTCGTTTATTTAATAAACAAATTAGGCACAAAAAAGCCCTTTTGGGGCTTTTTTCAAAAAAAAATAAGGCGCTTCAAAGGAAAAATTAAAAGTAAAACCCTTTTAAAAACCCGTTTTGTTTATAAAAATAATTGTGATGACAAAAATCGGATGTTAAGCTAAGAGAACCAAATGTTTTTTTAGACCATCCCTGCCCTTTTTCGATGCCAATGCCAACTCCGGTTTGGACTATTCGGTACCAAAGTGTATGTTATGCCGACTTAAGAAATGAGGGAATTACTTTTTTTGCGTGAGTCCAGTCAGTGTATGTCAATAGTTTGACATTGCCATCGATCTAGTTTGAAAATAAGGCATTTAAAGAAACTAAACTTTAAAGATAAATTGATTAACAATTAAAATCTTTTTTGAATTATTTATTTTATTAATTAAAATAATTAATGAATGACGAGAAAATAATATTTTTTAAAAAACAATAACAATAACTTTTGTTTTATTTAATTACAATTTTTAATAAATGAATTACTAATTAACTTTTATGTTTAATATTTTCTGCCTTAATCATTAAAATAATTTCGGCTAATTTGAATAATTGATTGAATAATTATTGTTTTTTTTCAAATACTTTCTCACCCTGTAAAAATTTACTGTCCAAACGGGCAATGTGCTGGCATAAGTAAAAGTTTTTTCCTCCATTCTTATTGAAAAAGTCTCATTCACCGCTTCGATGGCAAATTCAAACGCAGTCCATCCCTTTTCATTTTCATACTTTTCTGTTTGATTGTTTCCGCATTGTCCCGCAGTTTTGTCGGCTTTTTGCTTAAATTTTTTCATCTTTTTTTTAATTTAAATAAGCAATAATATTTGATTTCCCGAACAAATGATCTTCAATTTCACAATTATCACTGGAATTTGGGGATAATCCGTAAAAATCTCGTGCCTTAAAAACCCAGAGTCCCAAATAAATTGGATAACGGAATCGGAATTCTAAAAAGAATTGAGCGCTACCAGTAATAATACCGTTCTGAAAGATAATACCGGTACGATCATTAGCGATACCGGTTTGTCCAAAACTGCCGATACCGTTCAATTCGAATTCAAACCCACAGAACAACCCGGAGCCCCAATTTTACAAGTCTTACATAACATGCGCTAAAATGTAAAATGATTTGTTTGCCATGATCCATCGGCTCCACTTGTATTTGCATCACAGTGGCACCAACTGAAAAATGATAAAAAAATTCTTTTCAATGATGGCAAATCATTGAAAACAAATCAATCATGAATATTGTACCATCATTAGGGAGTGACAGTACTGTAAAGGTGAAACTTACTCGAATCGTACCATAACAGTGACAATATTTAAACATTCATTTAATGCCATTATAAGAAAAAACAATTAAAGTAAAAATAACGCGAAAGAGCTTTTGGCAGGATTAATCCTAAAAATTTGGCATGTTTCCTTGTCCTTTTTTTTAAATTCCCGACTCTAATATTTTTTTAAAAATGACAATTTTTTTCTTGAAAAAACTCTAATGAACCCCTACTTTTTTCGCTGTGTATTGGTGTGTCGTGCAGAAGCCAAATAGTAAATGAATTGTTTTTTTGGTTTAAAAGTTGAACAAAGAAAGTTATCGTGAATTGGTCCGAATTTTCAAAATTGCCGTGGGAAGGCAATTGGAAAGTTGGCGATTCCTAAGAAAATTTATAAATGAAAAAAAAAACATTTTTGTTCTTACATAATTTAGATCAACCGTCAAAAAGTCCATTACAAATGGTTCGTGAAGCAACAGAAAATCGCCACCCAACTTAAAAACGTAATTAAAGAATTTTAATTTATTAATTATTTTTTTAATGAAATTTATTATTATTATTTTAGATAAATTCAAATATACGAACCAAACATCATTTTGGTAAATAAGAAAATGTCAATTATTTTATTTATCATAAGGGTAGGGAATCAGGGCTAGAAAAAATTTAGCAAACCACCCGAAACGGAACTAAAACTTTTATCAACGCAAAAGCTGAATTGGAAAGCAAAAAAAAGGTGCGAAAATAAAATATATTTCTTATTTTTGCATATTTTGGAATTTACCGCAAGGGTATATTAAGGCATTCTTGGTGCATATAAGAAAATAAAATATTTTCCAAAATATTTTGAAAAAAATTTTAAATTTTTATATATTAAAAAAATAATATTAAAGTATTTAATTGATTTGTAGTGTGAGAAAAAATATTGAGCTTTAAATTTTTTAAATAAAAATCGTTCTACTTTCGTGCCTATTTTGCCATTTTGGTGTAACATTTTTGATGCATATTATGCGCAAATTAAATTTTGCTTTAAATTTGATTTTGAGTTTTATCGTTTCATTTTTTCAACAAAAAAAAGACGAAAATCTTTTTTCGTATTTTTTATGTTAAAATAATTCTCATTTTTTTACCCTGTAATATGCAACTTTGTTCAAATATTCTCCCGTCCACCATTTGTAAGGAAAGAATTCAGTTTCATCAAGTAACTTTCCGTTCTTCATGATGCCATAACTGTAGTTGGTGAACGCAAATACAAATTCAAGTTGGCGACTTTGGCCTTTGCCCAAACGGTCTTTGTTCAATTCAATCGCTCGGAGCTTTAAACAAACAATAAATTTCATTATATATGTGTATTAGAAGGACAAACAATTATGCTGCCCGATTATGGCCTACAGAACGAATGGCCTACAGAAATGGCCTACCCAATAATTAGTCTACAGGATGAATGGTCTACGCTATAATTGGCCTACAGGACGAATGGCCTACGCGTCGATTGGCCAACAGAAATGGCCTACCCTATAATTAGTCTACAGGATGAATGGTCTACGCTATAATTGGCCTACAGGACGAATGGCCTACCCGTTTTGGCCTATAGAAATGGCCTACCCTATGGTTGGCCTACAGCAGGACGATGGCTATTAGTCAGGGGTCCTAAGTTTTTTTTTTCTCAAAATAAGGACAAATCGGCTTAAATCTAAGAGTTGGACCAAAAAAATAAGATTTTTCGCAAAATGAATGTAAAGTTCTAAAAACATGTAAAAAATTTTTTGCCATACTTAAAACGAAATATTTTTAGTGGACGGAGAGAGGGGGGGGGGAGGTGAGGCAATTGTCTGGTAGATTAAAAGTCTTAGAAAGATCAAGCTCATAGCGCCAAACAATTAAAATAGTTTTATTTTGTTGCTCTTATGCTATAAAAAGGGATTTAAAAATAATTATCAGCCATATCATTAAATGCCAATTTTCTAAGTGTTTTTGGGGGGCCGCAATTCCAATTTTCGAAAATATTATGCAAAGTTCGGCACTCTGTAAGAGTAGCTTTACTTTTGATATTTTTTAAGAACAGATCACATTTTGTCTGTTTTATTTATTTATTTTTTTTGTCCATATATTCTTGGAAAATTTTCAAAAGAAACCAATAAAAAACAACACATTTAAAGGTCCACTAAATTAAGTTCTAAGAAAGTTATGGCTGTCAAGGTGAGCAAAAAAATAAATTTTTGGTCTTAACTTTAATTATTTTTTTGAATTTTTGATGACTAATAGAGCCAATTAAAATCTATGGGGAGGAAACAGATTGAAATTATGTTGGTTTTGAGCAATATATTAAATTTTTTGTCGGGAAATCTGTAAAACATAGCAGAATTTACGAAATGACCTAGCACTTTATATTTTAACTTTTTAATTTATTTTTACTCCTTTTTTTTACCTTTTCCATTTGGAGCAACGTCTTGTCAACAGTGATCAAAAGGTGGAATATTACTGAAAATGTTTCACAATTAAAAATTCGGCTTTTTTGTCGAAAATTTTCTGTTTTTAGAAGCCCATCAATCAATTAAAAAAGGCACAATAATAAAAGAAAGAGAAGTTGGACGGGGGCTTATTACGACTTAATTTAGACCAGAGATGCGATATCTGAGGATTTAGCCTCATTTTGGGGTTTTTAAAAAGGTCAAAGAGGATTTTTTTGAAAATGAGGATTTGCGGATTTTTGTCGTCCTTTGAGAAATTTATTTACAAATGTACACAGTTATTTTGAAAAATAAAGAAAATTTGGCCATTCTAAATTTTCTTCAATCTTATTTTTCGCTAAAACCCTCATGCCTGAATTGCTCAAAAATTGTTGATGAAGAAAAAGACTTAGTTAATGCGGGTTTTAGTTCCATAAAAAGCAAAATTGAGTTCCAAAACAAGGTTTTCAAAAAGGGTTAAATCTTA
Source organism: Heterodera filipjevi (assembly GCA_039877585.1). Lineage (NCBI taxonomy): Eukaryota > Metazoa > Nematoda > Chromadorea > Rhabditida > Heteroderidae > Heterodera > Heterodera filipjevi. Next base: position 12,563,372 of record JBDPZO010000002.1, read on the forward strand.
TTTTTGCCTTGTGATTGTCTATTTCGGAAATTTCGAAGCGACCCTTGCTTTAAACGGGAGCATGTTCAAATTTCCATGAAAACAACTTCATTGCTTCGTAAAAAAAAAGAAGCAAAATTTGAAATAATGATTTTAAGACAATTTTATTTTTTTTCCCCAGGCGGCGGCGTCGTGTCCCTCCGGTGCTTCGACATTTGAAAATAATTGCTTATTATTTTTATTTTATTTTTTTGCTATGTTTGAATTATTTGACCACATTATTCTGCCTTTGCTCTTAGGAAAGGCGTTTTAATTGAATTAAAGGCATTGGTTCTTCTTTAAAATTAAAGTTTCGGGGCGCAAATGTCAGGGCGAAATTGTTGTGGGCGCGCAAAAAGTTTCTTTCGTCTTTTATAAACGCATGACAAAAAATACACACATGATTTTTTCCTTGTTAAGAATTCTTTAAATGCCATTTTTTAGTTAAAATATTATATAACCCCAGCCTAAGTTGTTTCGGCGGCCCCCTTTCCCGAAATAAATCAGGATAGGGATCGGTCGAGCTCTATTTCAAAGGACTGATAAGGTGATTTCAAAGGACATAAGGGGAAGAATTTGCGAATTCAAAGGACACTTCAAAAATTTTATAAAAAAATGGTTATTGTTCACCAAGCGCGGGGGGGGGGGTGCGGAGGCGGTGCCGATAGGCGCCGCCAGGAAATTTTTTGACAATTTGGGTTATTTTAGTAACAGATTTTGCACAAAAAATAGTTGAATTAGAGTAAAATATGAGAAAATCTAAGGTAAAAGTGGTCCGGTGGTGCCGATAGGCGCCGCCGGGAAATTTTTTTGACAATTTGGGTCAGATATGCTAATGGATTTTGACCTAAAAATGAACATTTTTTACATTTTTTGGGCAAAATTCCGTTTTCAAAGGACATCTTTGAAATAAAGGACTCTTCAAATTTTCAAAGGATGAAAGCCAAAAATAAAGGACGAATCCCCGCCCTGAAATAAATCCTTCTTAAGCAGGGGTTGACAACGTATAGGGCCCGGGTCTTTCTTTTAGTAAATGTGGTTCGATTATTTTAATTTTATTTTCTTTGTTTCTTTTTTTTTTCTCTGCTTTTACCCGTTTCGCTGTCATCCTTCAGCAGATCAAAAAATAGATGTTCCGTATTAGTGTCAACCACAACATGGATGAGCATCAGTTGCTCCTTCTTCAATACGATTGGCTTCGGTCGTGCGTATGTGCCCATTTTACAGTGTCCTTTTGCTGGGCCGTGCGTCGGATTTACAAAGTCAACATCGTTACGCTCACTGCTGCTGGGCAAGTCCGCATCGGATGGTCGGATAAACTTTGTTTAGGGCAAATTTGATTATTTGAAAAAAGACGGGTGTTCGTTCTTCCGATACAATTGGTGGAGGATTCGAAAGTTGAATAGGTGCACACTTGGGAATGCCGCACGGCGAAAAGTTTTTGAAACCGGCCCAGCTTTAGATTTATTCCTTAATTTAGGTCAAAAAGGCTAAGCCTAAATCGGACTTCAATGTCCAAATTTTTTTTTGTTGCTAGAAATTGTTTCTGACCCAAAATTTTTGCGAATCGAAATTCCAGTCTAAAAAAACTTTTTCGGAAATCGGCTGCACCCCCTGATGCAGGGTAGACATTCAATCTTTACACTTTACAGCTGTTCTATGATAGACAGGTCATAATTGCTCAAATGCAACAAAATTAAACAATCTCAGTATCATCAGATAGCTTTTGCTTGTTTATTAGCCATCCAATTTCAAAAAATTAATTAACTAGTTAAGTAAGTTGTGGTAAAAAATTGACCTTGGAGTTTTTTTGATACTTGTCTCGCTGATAGACCGAATCACGAGCTGTTGGATGGTATCAAGATTATTTAATTTGGTTGATTTTTGAGCAAAGTTATGCCTTGTTTTTCTTTGAAAATGTATAAAAAGGTGGATTTATAAAACGCGCCAGCACACATTTTAATACCATTAAATGCAGGGCTCCCAAGTTTTTTTTTTTAAATAAGGACAAATCGGCTTAAATCTAAGATTTGGACCCAAAAATAAGATTTTTCGCAAAATGAATGTATATCGTTATAAAAACACGTAAATGGCTTAAATTGATCAATAATATGCAATTTATAATGATTATTGGTTATTTCTCCCATCCGTTTAGGACAGGGTGGCCATCGAAAATTTTGCAAAATAAGGACATCGCTGGTTAAAAATAAGGATTTGGGGTCAAAAATAAGGACTAAGGACATTTTTTAAAACGCGATTTCAAAGCTTTAATATAACAAAATCAATTGTTTGTAGCATATTTGTTCCCTATGGCAATATTTTTTTAGGTGTTAGGCTTTGAAATAGGACTTTTCATTTTTAATTTCGAAAAAGGAAGGGTAGGCGGTGCCGATAGGCGCCGCCGGGGAAATTTTTTAAAAATAATAACGAAATCGCTTCAAAAAATTGTAAAAAACAAACATTTTTCTAATTTTTTTTACCTCAGAGTAAGAAATAAGGACAAAATAAGGATCATAGGCTCAAATAAAGATGAATCTTAGAAATAAGGATTTTTTAATTTCTAAGATTCAGCCCCTCCAAATAAGGACAAATCTTAGAAATAAGGACAAATGGCCACCCTGGTTTAGGATGAGCCTTTTTTAAAATCTGCTAGTAAAAAGAAAATCAACAACAAAAAAAAAGAGATTTTAATAGCTGAGATAGTTGATTGATAAAAAAAAATTATCGAAGAAACAATAAAATAAACATTCGCTTTAATAACTATTTCTTTTTACAAATCGTCAAAACTCCCAAAAAAAAGCACTTTTTTAGTAGAACCCCCCAAAATAAGGACAATCTTACAAATAAGGACACTTGTGAGCCCAGATTAAATGGCATCACAAAACAGTATCCTAAACTAATAATCCCCGTAAATGATTTGCCAATTGACCAACCCATGCCTCCATCGTGCATTCGCAGGTGCGGTTGACATACAGCTCCATGTGCGGCTCCAACCATGGCAACATGTCCATGCCCAATGTCCACAGTCCGGCATAGTCCTTCAACAGTGCACCGCCAATTGGAAACAATTTCCGAAAGTTTTCAACTTTTTCATTTTCTCCTTCCAAACTGACAGGTTCTCCTGCCAAAGAAAGAAATTTTTAATTGGCCAAAAAAAAAAAATTTAAAAAAATTTACCCTCATCAATGGTCAAATAGGTGGCCATTTGATTTTCGTTGCCGAAATGGATGACCAATTGGCGGCCAACATTCCGAATTTCAAAGCTTAAAATAAGATTTACAAAATATGAACAAACTTTAAAAAAACCGTTTAGGCTAGATTTGGTTCTCAAATATGAATAGATTTGAAAACCCAACCCCCTAGTTTTTAAAAATCATTTCTTCAAAAAAAAACTAGGGGGTTAGGGTTTCAAAAAAAACTAGGGGGTTGGTTTTCAAAAAAAAACTAGGGGATTGGTTTTCAAAAAATTCTGTCGAGTTTTCCTATTTTTGGCTTAGCGCCGAATCGTGAGCGCCGAACTGACCGGTTCCGATACACATTTCTATAGGCTTAACTCAGATAAAGCCTTAGCCTAGGCTAATAAAAACTAAAATTGGACCTATTCGCCTATTTGATTTTGACAAATTTCTAGCATTTGATCCGCTAAGGAGCTCTATTCATAAAATTTCCCATTTTCGGAGGATAAATCAATCAAGCCCTGTCCAATAATTATTCCTTAAAAATGGGTTTTCTTCTGAGCAACTTTTCCGTACTGAAATGTCCGGCTTGTACCAAAATAGGCCGTCACTGATTTTTTTGAAAATCAACCCCCGAATACCTCTATTCTCTCACATTCTCCCCGAATTTCGTCACCTTTGTCCGGTCAATGTAAGATTCAGGGTCATTTTGAGTTCTTTTTTTGAGTCGCGCACAGCTTCAATGGTAATACCATGCCAAACCGAATTTTTGTAGTCTGTATTTTTTGCGCCTGCTTTCACAAGCGCTTCGCACTCTTTCAGGCGGATATCCTTATTTGTTTTAAATTCTATTTATTATTATTATTATTTAAATATATTATTATTTTTCAATTTTCTAATTTTTTACACACTTCGTAATTGACCACGTCAATGTTGAACAGCTTCGAATTGATTGACACTTCCTTGATCAGATGTACATTGTCCAAAGGCTGTGTGGTCAATAAGCTCGGGTAGCAAATGATCAGACTGTGTTTTACATTATAATAAATTTTTTTATATTTTTTTCCAAAAAATTTCCCCTCAAATAAAACCCATTTTTGCATTCGCCGCCATTTGGTGGAAAATTAAATGCGATGCCAAATGTCTTCTCTTCCTTGATCGGGTAGCATTGGTCTAACGCGGTAATCGGTATTTTGAAGACATCATTTTGCACCCCGGTAAGACGCTCTCTTAAACAATGCAAAATTTTTAAAAACTCAAAACAAAATTTTATTTTAGTTTTGCTTACGGCAAAATTGACCCTTGCGATTGGGTGGCAAAAACTTGGAATAAAATGTTGAGCAGAAGCAACCCAAAAGAATGCATTTTCTTTTTTCTTTAAAAAGTAAAGAAAATTAATTTAATTTTCATTTTTTTAAATATTTTATTTAATAAATTATATTTTTGTTTAACGATTCGCTAAAACGAAATATTTTCGCCGTCAAAATAAATGGAATAATCTGATTGTTTTGTTCATTATTATTTTTGTTTTTTGCATTTTATGTATTTACCATCACTTTTTTTTTTTACCAATTTCTATGATTGGACATGAATGTGGTCGATCTGCTGGTGGTTTGGTCTGAAGTTGTGTGGTGGTGATAAGTCACTAACGATATGCTAAATGGATGGAAATAGGAGAAGAAATTATTATTAAATACAAATGTGCTATAATTTATTTAATTATGTCTTGCAGTAAAATTTCAGAATAATTTTTTAAATTTTAAAAAGTTAGGAACGATTAAGCGAAAAACCCAAATTTTAGCAAATTTTTTGCACTTTTAAATAATATTTTTTTCGGTAGCTATCAAATGAAAATTAAGAATATTTTGTTTGACCGATTCTGGAATCCACCCAAAATTCAATAGTTTTGATTTATTAAATCTATTTGATTTTTCAAATGAGGCCCAAAAACCCGAATTTTAGGCTAGGACCCGGAAAAATCCAGACGCAACTCTACCTAGAACCACTCTTAATGATCATCATCTAACTAGGCAGCAGGGCTGTGAAAAATGAAAAAATAAAAAGCGAAATGCGTAAGGCTAAAAGCCCAAAAAAGTCGTAAGAAACGAAAAGCGAAAGTTTTTTCCAAAAAATTTTTCTGCATAATTGTAAAATAAAGTATGATTATCGAAGTAGGCGTGTAAGTCAGAAATCCGATCTGAAAATTAAAAAGAAAAAAGCTCCTACATTCAGTTTTTACTTTAAAAAAAAAAGTCGGCATTGCCGATAGGCGCCGCCGAGCAAAATTTTAAAAATTTAAGTGCATTTTAGTAAAAAAAAAAAAGGAACAATTTTGAAGCCGGTGTAAGTAAAAAATTTAAATCTGGAACTCCCATTTCCAATAAAAAATTATTTTCGAAAAAATTTTTATTAAAAAGTATTCTTTCCCAACAAAGGCAAAATTTGCATGGGAAAGTTTGGCCTAGCTCTGCTAGGTAAAGGTAAGGTATGCAGAATAAATTCAATTCAACTATTTTCCCTGTGAGTCACTCGCCAAAAATAATAATTTCCGCTGGTTCCTTCCATTCGTCATTATTTGGAAATAGGAAGTGATTTTAGTGGGCTTAATTTTTGGTTTAATGGTCCGGGTCAAATTTAGAAAACGCCTGCTGAGTTATGAAAAACAAGAGTTTGTTCGGAACACAAACCGGGGTCAATTCCCGAACCCTAATCCTGACCCGATTAAAAATTCCAGTCTCTGCTAATGAAAAACTTCTCTGTTTCCCAGTGAGTCATTCGCCAAATCAGCAGTTTTTTTGCTGATTGCATTTGTCAATTGGTAGTGGAATATTTGATTTAATTGTTATTTTGCATTTTCACTATTTCATAAATTGACTGTCACAAAACTAGTTAATTTAATAATACAATAAAATGACTTGAAATTAGTGTTTAAAATTAGGATAGTCGGCACTGGGTTAACTGAACCGAAAATGAAAAAACGGATTTTTGGGCTAAACCCCCCAAACCGGACTAACCAAAAAAAACCGCGGGGGGGGGGGGCGGGGGGAAGGGCGCTTAAGACCAGCAGCAGGCGGCCTACTACCCTATTTACAATAAAATAATTTTTAATACTAATTATTTATATATTAGAAAATAATTTTTAATGAAATTTCCTACAATTTTCTTTTCTTCTCCTATACTGGACATCATCAGCATTGTGGCATTATTACTAGCAGAAAAAAGCAATGGTAAAAAAACATTAAAAAGAAAGAAAAAAAAAATTATTTAATTCAAAGGACAAATCGAATGTTGGAATGGGACAAAAGTGATCCAAAAACCGGCGCTGTTTGAGAATGTTGACAAAAGGCCTACTAAAGCCATCCAATGTGCAGGCAAATTGCCACAATGTTACGTGGCCGTCTGTTCTACGGAAAGGCGCTGGAATTCATTTGATACACCAGGTAAAAAGGGAAACCAAAATTTATAAAGGCATGCTTTTGATATTTCATGAAAGTTCATATCTAATTACCTTAATTTAATTTAAAATTGATATGTTTTTATTTCAAATAAGCTTTTTCCAACTAGAAAATGAAGAAGGAGGCGATGATAAGTTAAAAAACGCTAAAATCGGGCACACAAAGGAGGGGAAAAAGAAACATTTAAAAAGCATATTTTTCTCCCAACAAAATGTACAGTGATATTTTTATTAATTAAAAAAAATGCATGTTGACCCAAACTTTCTAGTGCTACCGTTTCAGACGGGACCACTCAGTTCGGCGCGCTCAGTTCGGCGCGAGCCAACTTTCGGACGCCATAACTTTTTTCTTTGTCAACCAAATCCTTTAAACTTAGTGTCATTCGAATTCTATTTGTGATCTCTATTAGCCCTCCAAAAATTGAAAAAAATTTACCCCCTTATAAAAAAGTTATGATTAAAAATTTACAAAAATTCCGACTTTTTCCGACTTTTTGTTGTTCTTAAAGTTGTAACTTTTTTAAGAGTTAGTCGATCGCTTAGAAATAGCTTATTCATACCTTCTAAACACTTAACGCTTTCGAACGCTACCGACTTTGTGAAATTTGGATGACAAAGAAAAAAGTTATGGCGTCTGAAAGTTGGCTCGCGCCGAACTGAGCGCGCCGAACCGAGACCGACCCGTTTCAGAGTCGGGGTCCTTTTGGCCCCCACGTTTTGGCGGTGCTAAGGTCGTTTCATTAAAACCGCCACATTTGGCGTTTCATAAAAACCGCCATTTCTTAGATTTTTCGTCAAAAACTTGTCATATCTTTGCATAAACTCAACCAAATTTTGCATTCTTCGTCTGGCCCGATAGCTATGGGTTAGTTCTATTAGCCTACCAAATTTAAAAAATTTTAATCAAGATTTTAATACAGTTGTAGCCATAAAAGATGCAAAAAACTCTATATTTTTCTCAAAACTTAATCAAAATTTTTGAAATTTGGTAAACTAATAGAGCTAACAAATAGCTATTGAACCTTACAAAAATTATTTCATTTGGTTGTGTTTGAGCAAAGTTATGACCAGTTTTTGACGAAAAATCTGCGAAATGGCGGAATTTATAAAACGCCCAAAGTGGCGGTTTTTAAGAAACTACCCAGCACGCGTTTTGGCCCTAATTCCAAAAATAGAAAAATCGTACACAAAATTTTTTTTTTGAAAATCTAACTCCCTAGTTTTTTTAAAAACTTAAGCCCAGTTTTTTGAAAAAATCACCACTTAAGGAGTAGGTTTTCAAAAAAAACTAGGGTTAGGTTTTCCAAAAAAAAAAAAAACTAATGTTTATGTTTTCAAAAAAAAACTGGTTTATGTTTTCAAAAAACTAGGGGATAGGTTTTTTAAAAGAAATGTTGGGTACTATTTTTCTATTTTTGGCTTGGGGCCACAACGTAGGGCCGAAATGTACATGGCCCACCATTTCAGCCCAATCTGTCGGCATAAGCGGCTGTGCATTTGTCGAGGATAAAAAAGAATGTGGCAAGCAGCTTCATTGCAAATTTAACAAATATAAATTTTGCTATTGTCATCTTGGTGAAGTTGGCCAAAGTAACACTCACAAAAAATTACTTCTTCTTCATGAATATTTTGACACTGAGATACCAAACAATGACACCAACAGATGCGACTCGCCAAGTAATTGATAAGAATTAAAATAAAAATGAATTTTAACTTTGAAAAAGCACAAAAATGTTGTTAACATGGTTTTAAGTTTATAATAATACTTTTTTATTTTGGTATTTTTTTTTTTGTTTTTTCAATTTTATAAGAATTTCTTTGCAAAATAGGTCACCTTAAGGCGTTGAGGTTAAGCCGTCTAAGCCAAGTTTCGGACGCGATAATTTTTTTTTTAAAGCTGATCAATTGAATAAATTTGGTGCCATTTGAATGCACTTTCTGTTTTTTAAGAATTCCATTAAGCAATAATTTGAAAAACAAAATTTTTTGAATTATTTTTTATAATATTTTTTTAATTATTAATTTATTTATTTTTAACCAGAGCTCTGGAAAATCTTATAAATGCCACATTTGTAGAAATTTAATGAATTTATAGATATACGGTTTTAAAATTTGACCCGTTTTCACCTTAAGGAAAGTGTGCTCATTTTTTTATCCTTTTTCAGAATAGGCATTTCTTAATCCCACTTTAATCTTTCAACTATTTCTGGCTTCATAATTAATTTATCCCGTTATGTTTTAACTTTTTTTTAGGTCCTTTTGTCCCACCCAATTCTCCTGCTCCTGGTGATGGCATTAGTGTTTTATCGCCGCAAAACCTTATCCTTTTGTTGCTACTAACGCTTTTATGAAGGCAATGAAACTTAGTTGAGCTCCTTTTTTGAAAAAAAATTGTACTCACAAAAATACTCTTAAATTAAAAAACAATTTTGAAACCATTATTTTATTTTTAGTTGTCTCATTTCCAATTTTGATGCCAATATCCAAAAAAGCGGGCAAAGTCTGTCCATTTTAATGCTTTGCATTTTTCTTGTATGATTTCTATTGGCTAAAATGAATTTGAGCAAAATGATTTCTTAATTACGTAATATCAATAAAATAATTTAAAAAATAATTAAATTATTTTTTGGTTCAGCTGCGTTCTGATGGGTTGTTGGCCATTGAGCTGAACTGATGACAAATGTTGCGCTAAGAAAATGATGAAAATAACAAATTTTAACCCAAAAATCTGTTGTATCTTTTTCTCTCGTTATCTCACGTCTCAGACCCATTTCCAAATTATTAAAAAATGATAAATTTGCCATTAAATTTTTAGGGCCCAATTGCGGCACTAACCCGACGGACCCTTTCAATCCATTTCGCTTAACCGAGTAAATTACCGGCACCCTTTCAGTGGTGCTGCTTCATCAAAGAAAATCAACTTATTTTGATGTAAAATTCAACAAAATTGACCAAATGTGAAATCAGGGGGTGAATCCGATCAGCAGCAGAGGTGTGGCTGCTGAATCAGCAACTGTTTTATGCTGCTAACTGCAGTTTTTAGAAAACTCACTGAAAACTGTTTGTTTGTTATAGAAATTATTCATTTAGATCAATTAGAGCTAATTTATGAATGATTTAGTCCTTCCGGTTTTGGAATTAAATTTTAGAGGAAAAAGAGAAAATATTTTGTATACTATTTTAAGCAAATACATTATTAATGCGTAAATGGATATTATATTTATATGTTCAGCAATTCCATTTTACTTTTAGACATAATCAAAATTCAAAAAAATTCAAAAATTTTAATTTGTTTAATTATAAAGGTATCATCTCCTCCTCTTTCCATCAATTCACAAAATTACATTATCATTTTTTCTTAACATCATTTTCAATTCAAAAACCATTTGACAATTGATACCAGGGATGCCATTTTGCCTGGTAAACGCGGCATTTGCCGGGTTTTTGAAAAATTTTGCCGGGATTTGCAGGGTTTTTAAACTCGCGTGCCGGGTTTTTGGGTTTTGGCGATAGCATCCCTGATTGATACACGTAAATGAATCACTCAACTGAAAATGTGTTGACAAAAAAAAGCATTAACAGAAAACAAAAAGCGAATTCTCAATGTCTTTTTTTGGTTCCGCCGTTTGTATAAAATTTTTTTTTTCCTTTTTTCTGTAAAATAAAAAACATTTGCTGATTCACCCAATGATCGGCTGTCATATAAGCCATTGCGTTTAACTTTTATTTTCTGCTCCTTTCCCATCCTTACAATTGGCCAATTGAGTCACCGTTTTTTTTCATTGCCTTGGCGACATTCTTCCCTCATTTTTTTCTGCACAAAATTGCATATAAAAACAAAAAATTATTCATTACATTTATTTTACAATCAAAAAAAATATTATATATATAAAAAAAAGATTTATTATTTTTGTAAAATATTTATTTTTTTTTCGATAAAATTTGTGTCTACCCAAAAATTCATTCAATGTCTGAGTACCAAATTTCTTCCAAAATTGAAAGAGGTGATCTAAAATTCATTCATTGAATAAAATAAATATTTTTTTCCATTCCCAGTTCTTCTTTGGCTGCTTTTTCTGTCCGCAATTCTTTTGCTGATTGGCTTTGGCATTTTGGTATGGTATTAATTTGGCAATTGCCAATTTATTTAATATTTAATTGGTTTAGTTCTTTTGGTTGTTCACTAGCGCAAAAGGAACAACTGCTGAACCAAATAGTTCTTTCAAATAAATTTTTTAAAAACATTGAATTATTATTTAAATATTATAAATTTATTATTTTTTAATTATTTAATTTTATAAAAAATTCTCAGTTACCATCAATGCTCACCTGAACATCCCGTCCCAGCACCTGACCAATGTAATTAAAAAAGAAATTAAATAAATAAGTTTGTCATTTTACAGCATACGGCGGTTGCGCAACCAGATTCGGCCGATCTGTGGGATTGCCACAGTGACATCACCAAAACTGGCGATGCGAGTTTCTTCTTAAATGGAAAAAATGGTGGCAATTTTTTTTTTTTACTGTATACTTTGACTGTTCAAATATTGCTTTTCAGTGTGGCGTTCGTGCCGTGCCAAAATGCCAATGTCATATTTTGAACTGAAGCTCACACTGCGCCCTTTTCACATTTGCAAGTAATAAATTTAAAGAAAAAATGATGCTTTTCTCATTTCATTAAAAATTTGTTTAGCTCAAATCTTTTGGCAATCGGCTTTTCGGACAACACAATGCCTTTGGCAAATCAACTGGTCGGCAATTTCCATGGCACTTTTGGGTTCATCAACAATGGCACTTTGGTGTGGAAAGACTTCAACGAAAGGCGCTACTCCGTAAGCTGCGGGCCGGGAATGACATTTGGCACCGGCGACATTGTTGGGATTGGATATTCTGCTGATGGACTGGTGGTCTTTTCGAAAATTGGATACCATTATGGTTAGTAGGAAAACAGAATGCCACAAAATAATTGACTAGCAAGTTCTTTTACAGACTACAATTTGTACACTGCCATGCCTGCTGGACTTTTCCCTACCGTTTCATTGCACGACGACATTCACTCGGTGGAGCCCAATCTCGGCCCTGACTTTGCATTAGACTTTTATCGGCAAATTAAGCGACAAAAGAAGTGATCGGCTTATTGATTGGGAAGTGATGAGTGATCGGAAATACGAAATTCGGAAGTGATCAAAGTTCTGGACAAATATTTTTTTTTTCATATAATCTCCATGGTTATACTTTGCTTCTGTGCCACTCGAATTTGTAGAATTAATATCATTAATGTAAAAGTAGTTTGATGTATCCTCAAGAATTATTGCAATATGAAAATAAATTATTTAAATGGTATGCTTTTTATACCCATCCCCACCATTTTTTTAATTGTTAAAAAGTTTATTTTAAGAATAAAAAAAAACTTGCAAAAAGAAAATAATCCTGTAAACAAATTAAGAAGTTCATTAATTTATTTTTTTAATAAAATAATTAATTGTTTGCAACAAATCAAATTAATGTATTTCTTCAAATATTGCGCGATTTAATAGTATTTCAAAATTTTTCAAATCTTCATCAGCCCTTTCGTCATCAGTTCTTAGCCTTGATAATACCTCCAAACCCACACAAACTTGTCTGTTCCAAGTAATATTAGAAAATATTGGTTCATAAATTATTAAGTTCAAGAAATTAGAAGGTGCTAATGTTTCTTTCTTTTACTATGAAGTTGAATTGTTTTTTTTAAGTTTTTGTCAACGTAAAAAAAAAAATTAGGTAAAAAAGATCTAAAATTAATAATTTTTCCACCTTCCAAACACCCCAATTCTCTTAATTCTTTTTTTAATGTGGCTTAAAAACCCTTAAACCAATTAACAAATTGAAACCAATTTTAAAATGCTTTAGCTGCTCTTATCATCGTTACTGGTCCATAAATACAACAGTTTTTCCTGTTGTGTCATTTTAAAAAATACAATAAAATGTTTGAAATCGCTAAGTGTCGTTAAGCTTACATAAAAGCATCAGCAGCAGAAGGGTGAATTGGTGAAGTGATGAGACGCCAATGCCATCGCCCGCATTGGGAGAAACAAAGGGATCTGAAAAAAGCAGACAAAAATTGAAATATATATCTTTGGACAAAACGCCAATATTGGAGAGTTTAATTAAATATGAAACCGTCCCTTGCTCGGGACGAATTTTTCCTGGATTTTTTCGGAATTAGTCTTGCTTAAGACGACCAGCCGCCTATTTTTATACCTTGATAAGTTCGCTTTCTTTTCATTTAAATTTTCTTTTTATTCCTTTTATTTTTGATATAAAACTTTTTGTCAGACTCTAAATCTCAAATTATTACATTTACACTTTTTTAGCAAGTCGAATTATAGATGCACTTATGACTGATGAAAAATCATCCTCTATACAAGCTGCCCTATTCCGAATACAGAAAACTAATTTTGATCACTTCAATATTAAAAAAAAAAAAAAATTAAAATTACTTATTTTTCATAAGAGTCATTAATTTATTATTTGGTAACAGTCAATTTTTACTCTGCCGATTGCATGTGTTGGTGGCCTCGCTTGGTATTACGTCAGGAAGATTATTTTGGTAAGATATCTGATCAGTGTAACTTTGGCCAACAACACCAAGATGACAATGACAAAACTTATATTTGTCATATACGCAATGAAGTTGTTCACCGCATTCTTTTTCATTATTAACAAATGCACATCCTTCTAGAAGCACATATTTTCTGGTGCCTAAATTGTCAGTTTAAAAAATTTCTTAAATTTCTCAGTTTTTTTTTTTTTATATACTTTTGCACCACTAAAAAATGGCGGAATTAACAAAGGACCCAACACGATAAAAGTGTACGGGGAGAAGGGGGGGAAGGGGGGGGGACTTTTTTGCCAGCCGAACAGGCAGCCAGCGAACCGTACTGCGAGTTTATAAATCCGCCATTTTTACCAATTTTCTACGAAAAAAATGGTCATTACTTTGCTCAAACGGAACCAAATTAAACAATCTTAGTATCTTTTGGAAATTTTATGGCCAAATGGAGCCAATCAAAACCTAGCGAACGATACCAAGATTGTTTAAATTGGTTGTGTTTGAGCAAAGTTAAGACTAATTTTTCTTAGAGAATCTTTAAAAATGTGTGATATTTGAGTCACCTTTGAGGCCCTACATTTGTGAACCCCGACACTTAAGGACCCGACTTGAGGATCCGAAGTTTATGGATAACCCCGACATTTTTTTTAGGTTCGTCCCACAGATATTTTTTTAGGTTCCCTAGTCAGGGTGGCCATCTTAATACATCAAAAAGGAGGCGCCAGCCTCCAAAAAAGAGGCAAAAAGAAGGCATTAAAAAACGCGTATACACAATGAATTAGAGTGTATTTTGGTAGAAGATTTTGCACTAAAAAGATAAATTTGTGGGGGTTTTTTTTGATAGATTTTGAGAAAACCTAACCGAATCGGAGTCTGGTGGTGCCGATAGGCGGGTCGGGGCCGTTTGGGCCCCAGGCTCATTTAGGGCTTTGTAATTTTTTTCTTTGTGAACCAAAATTTACAAAGTCGGTATCATTCGAAAGTCTGAAGTGTTTAGAAAGTATTAGTAAAGTTTTCCTTGGCGATACACAAACTCTTAAAAAAGTTACAACTTGAAGATCGCAAAAAAGTCAGAATTTTTGTATGTTTTAATACATAATTTTTTTTTTAACTATGTAAATTTTTTCTATTTTAGTGTGTTAATAGAGCTTCTGAAGAGCTTTCAAATGACACCAAGATTATAAATTTTGGTTCACAAAGAAAAAAGTTACAAAGCCCTAAATGAGCCTGAGGCCCAAACGTCGGGGCCCAAACGTCGGGGCCCAAACGTCGGGGCCCAAACGAGCCAGCCCCCCCCCCGATAGGCACCACCGGGAAATTTTTTTGAAAATTTGGAAATTTATTAACAGATTTTGTCTCAAAAATAGTAATTTTGAAAGAATATAAAGTTTTTAAGTGAACAAAAGGTAATAAAGTAAAAGAAATTCACATTTAAAATAATTTTTTTTCCCTAATTACCAAATTTTTTCTGACCAGAACTCTGTCAAGTTTTGGCTGACCTAACTGTTTCAAATTCATTTTTACCTCTACCAACTATGGGATTCTGAGCAGGGGGGAGGGGCAGGCGAGTTAGGTTCTGATTCCAACAATTAAATGATTTATTTTTGTTGTTGTTTTTAATTGTTTTTGCATTTGGTTTTAATCTTTAGTTAAAATTTTAAAAAAATGGGATTCTTTTAATAAATTTTGATACCATTAAATTTGTTAAAATTATTTCTAATCAAAATCCTTAAAATTGGAATATTATGTGCCTAATTAGTCAACACCCTTCATCGGTTTGCTCATACCCGTTTGATTCTGAATAGTAGTATATTTCCAATTTCTTGTCACAGAACAGACGGCCCAATAGCACCGCTGCAACTTTCCAATGCATTGTATCACTTTATCTGTTCGGACATCGTCGGCGCTCATTAAGCCAATGGTCATAGAACCAGCCATAAAGCTTTCGTTCCAGCATCTGACTCCTTTATTTTCAATTTTTAAATTCGATTTTTATTTAATTATTTCATTTTTATTTACCATCGCTTTTTTCTGCTGATGGCGTTCCCAAACTGCAGGTGATTAGCAGATGAAAAGCTAAGAAAATTGGAGGAAAACTCATAATTGATCGCTTATTTAGTTTTCGTCTTTGTTTGAAAAATTTTTGTTTTGATCTATCAATAAAAAATTGGAAAGTAAAAACATAAAAGTTTAACAAAAACAGAAAGCGTGTAAATCAGGGTTGGGATTCGTCCTTTATTTCAAAGGACATCCTTTATTTTTGGCTTTTATCTTTTGAAAATTTGAAGCGTCCTTTATTTCAAAGATGTCCTTTGAAAACGGGTTTTTGCCCAAAAATATAAAAAAATTCATTTTTAAGGCCGAAATCCATTAGCAGATCACACCCAAATTTTCAAAAATTTCCCCGGCGGCGCCTATCGGCACTGCCTCCCCGCAGCCCCCTCTCTCCCCCCCCCGCTTGGTGAAAAAGTAATAAAATAACGATTTTTTTTTATTGCCAAATGATAAATTTTTCGAGTGTCCTTTGAATTCGCAAATTCTCCCCCTTATGTCCTTTGAAATCATCTTATTGGTCCTTTGAAATAGAGCTCGACCGATCCCTACCCTGGTGTAAATATATACTTATGCCAAAAATAATTTTTTTTTCATTGACCTAATTGTAAATTATGAAGCTAAATTTATCAGCACCAATCGCTGGCAGAAAATTGCTGCCTGTGGTCGAATAGAAAGAGCGATTTTTTTTTAAATGTATTAATGATTCATTGGAAAATCCAAAAAAAAAATATTATTGTAAAAAATGACATAAATTATTTCCAAAAGAGAAAGTGTATTCTCTGGGTAAAAATGATTTTGTCAGCGAGTGATTTGGTCAAGATTAAAATATTTTCTCTACATAATTAAATTTATTTTTTGACTTTTAGGTAATTATCCCTTTTTATTAAAAACCAACTAAATTAAGTATTTTTAGAATATTTATGTGGCGACAAAATCACTTAAAAACATTTACAAATTCGCTTCTTTCTTTGCTTTTAAAAAATAATAAACCAATAGGTGCTATGACGAAGCGAAAAAAGTATGAGTGTAGGGGTTTCGGAAGTAGGGGCTATTTCAGTACAGAAAATTATCCCATTAATAAGGACAGATGTTGTAAGAAGGGTTGACGGTTTCTGGAAATTCTTTGAAACCGAACCGACCGAACCTAAACCGGCGGGTTCGGTTAACCGAAACCAATAACAGAAACCGGTCGTTTCGATAAAAACCCGCAAATCTCATTTTCAAAAAAAAAAGAAAAGAAAAAGCTCTAAAGTTCTTTATGCGTTTTTAAATAAATTTTCTTCGTTTGTTTCTGTGTGTTTTTTTAGTGAAATTGGTCACGTTTTTGAAGAATTGGCCAATTTAAGCAAACAACAGAAAACCCAAATAATAAACAGATAAAAAATGACTTAAAGCGAGAATATGAGTTTCATCTTGGCGCTCTGTGTCTTTTGAGAGACAAGTGGCATTGCGCCAAAATTGGAGATAAATTTACGGATAAAGAAGAAAAAGAAGAATGCCAAAAAGATCAAGGATATTTGGATATTTTGTACGAATATTTTTCGCTGCCCGTCGTTTCGTCGGAGCGTCGTTTCGTCACCAAAGCCAAAAATAGTCGTTTTGTCACCAATTTTAATTCACTTTTAATAATTAAAATTATTTTTATGCTAATCTTATGTTTACATATTAGTTCTAATGCAAATCTAATAATTAAACTTTTGTAGATCAATGAGTCGTAAGAAAATTGAAATTTTTCAAAGCCAGAAACGCAGATATTTGGAGAACAGTGACAGTGACACAGACGTGGATTATGTACCTCCTGCTCCGCACTTCGCCCATAATGGTGGTGGCACTTCAGCGGAAACAAGCGATGCAACGGCAGAAA
Source organism: Heterodera filipjevi (assembly GCA_039877585.1). NCBI lineage: Eukaryota > Metazoa > Nematoda > Chromadorea > Rhabditida > Heteroderidae > Heterodera > Heterodera filipjevi. Next base: position 12,580,531 of record JBDPZO010000002.1, read on the forward strand.
ATCGCCCAAAAATCAACTTCAAAATGGGGAAAACGAAGAGAGGAGCCACTTATCTTTGGTTTGGAGGTGGTTAGAAATTAAACGATAGAAAAATGAAACAAATTTAGGCTACCGGTACACCCAATCCCGAAATCAATTATGGAGGTGTGAAAAGCGCGATTGTCCGGCACGTGCCACAATTACTGACAAAAACGACGATGGAATGTCCGGTTACATTGGTGAAAAGGACCATTCTCACCTTCCGAGCCGAAAAGCAGGAGGTTTAACTATTTTATTTGGTCATAAAAGTTAAAACTTAAAAGCTAGGCAGAAACTCGGCGCCAGAAGATCAAAGAGCGTGTTGAAGTTGAGCCACGCATCAAACCGACACGACTTCTTGCAGAGACGAGACGTTCAGTTGACGATGAGACTTACGTAGCGATGGGGTCTGACAACTCAATCGCCTGTATGATGCGTCGAGTGAAGAAAGGAATTTTGGGGAGCGTCGACAGTGCAGATCCATTGGCTTTCGTCATCCCTGACGAACTGCGCATCAAAAGAGGCGAGGACATTGTCCTGTACGACAGCCGAACATTTCGACCAAATGAGCGTGACGTTGTTCTAATCTTTGGTAGTGAAAAGGTTACAAAAACGCAAAATGGATATTTTCAATTTTATCGAAATTTCAGACACTCGCAATATTGGGCAAAAACGGAACAGGGCATTTGGACGGGACATTCAAGTGCTCTCCATCAATGTGGGAGCAGTGTTTCGTTGTTGGCGCTTCTGTGTGCCATCGGATGTGCATTGGTATTTGGGCTTTGTTGCCGGGCAAGAATCGACGGTATTACGACGAAGTGCTGAACTTCATTCGGGAACGAGTCACAACAACACCAAAAAAAAGTAATTTAAACAACAATTACTGTGTAACAATCCCAATTTAGTCATGTCCGATTTTGAAAAAAGCGGAAATTGCCCTCCGCTGCATCAGCGTTCCCCAGTGCTGATCAAAAATGCTGTATGTTCCACTACGGGCAAAATTTGTTCAGGAATTTTAAACGTCTGGGACTCGTCCCGTTGTACGCTCAAAAAAATGAACACGTCGAAGCGGTGCGCAACACTTTCAGGTAAAGTTAGCAAAAAATTACAAATTTTCTTCAATTTTTTCCAAGGAGCATTTTGGCGCTTCCACTGCTGCCACCCGAACACATCCGAAGGGCACTGTTTTTGATTATTAGTTTCTCGAACGATGGTTTGGAGGAGTTTTTCTTCTACTTTTCACCACCTACATCGGACTGACACAGCGACAACTGACCAACGGAGTGAACGCTTTTGTGCCAACTCCCCGTCACTCAATTAACACAACGCTGTCGGAGCACAGCTACGCCTGTCAATTGAGCGAGGTGTCGTCATACACGGAGCAGCAAGGCAGAAAATTTAAAATTTTATCCATTTTTTTTGTGAAATTCAGAATATTTGGCTCGTCTATCCGCGCAATGGCCTGAAACCCGAGCACCCCTTGTACGTTACGCCTCGAGTGAAGCATCATCGTCCACTGCACAGCCAGGCACTAAATTTTTTCATTTTAGTTTACAAATTTTTTCATAGTCCATCTCCGGGAAGAACCCATTGTCCGCCCAGCTCAGTTTCCCATCCAATGGTGGAACATGAATTTGCAAGCGGCGTCTGCCCTCGCACGGACTAACAATGGCCTCGAGGCCACCCATCTGCATTTCATGGTTGGTAATTTTGCAACAAAAAAAAATGGCATAAAATCATCTATTTAGAAGGATTTGAATCACCACTCGGCACTATCTGACTTCATTTTTGAAGTTAAAAAAAGCATCGACAAGCAGGTGGACGCTGCGAGATCTGCCCGTCATTTTACTCACAAACGGCATAAGCGTTACGTCATCCAGGACGCGGTGATTATGCGAATCCTGGCAGAGGCCTCATACGAACACGACGCTGACATAATTGATTTGCTGGCCCATCTCGGACTACAAATTGAAGGATATGCCGCGCAATTGAAAAATTTGGAGGAAAATTTTAATGAATCGGTTTGATTTTGGTGATATTTTTTGTATTCGACAAAATTTTCATTCAATTTTGAAATCACTAATAAATTTATCTCTCTCATTTCGCTATCGTGACTTCTTTTTCTTTTTTATTATTATGTGGGTATATAAAATTGGTGACAAAACGACTATTTTTGGCTTTGGTGACGAAACGACGCTCCGACGAAACGACGCTCCGACGAAACGAAGCTCCGACGAAACGAAGCTCCGACGAAACGACGCTCCGACGAAACGACGCTCCGACGAAACGACGCTCCGACGAAACGAAGCTCCGACGAAACGACGCTCCGACGAAACGACAGCGCGCCATATTTTTATTCCGTGTGTACCAGAGATGTGCCGAATCGGAATCGGAATTAATCGGGTTTTTGACCATAATCGGAATCGGATAATCGTAATTGGATTTGGCCACAAAATCCGATTATTACACCCCTAAGAATGCGTCTTTTAAAGAAAATCTTGTAGCGAAAAATGAAAATAATAAAAAATTATTTTCTGAAGCGAATATTTTCGTGTAATTTCTTAACAAACAATATGAGTAAATTTAATTTTCTTCCAAAGCAAAAGCCGGGTCAATTGCTATGAATAAACTCAATTCGTTCTTTATTTCAAAGATGAACTTGAAATTGACATTTGGCCCTTAAATATAAAAAAAGGCCCATCCATCTCATGGAATCGTGTTTATTTTCCAAAAATCCTCAATAATAATAATTTAATTCGGTGTGGTGGTAGAAGTATTGCTTTTCAATATCTTTTGCTTGGGTTCAAATCCCTCTTATGCAGAAAATTTAAATTTTTTTCCAAATATAAATAAGGGTTTAATTTAAAAATTAAGAATATTAAGTAGTCCCCCAACTTGTAATAATTCATAAAATGACAATTGTTGACAATTCTCTTTATAATTTTCATTTCTTTTTTAAAAATTTCTCGGCGGCGTCTATCGACAGCGCCGGACAAATTTTAGCTTAGTATTCTCGAAAGAATCTCTAAAATTGACAAGTTTTTAGTCAACATCTGTTAGTAAATCACACCCAAATTTTCAAAATTTTCCCCGGCGGCGCCTATCGGCACCGCCGGCCCCCGCCCTTCATAAAGGAGCTTAAAGTTTCTGAAATTTGATCTCAAAAGAAATTGTCATTTTTCTGCAAAATTTGCTACCTAATTGATCATTTTTACTATTTTTCAAAATGATGAAAAAATAATTTTGAAACATTTGAAACAGGGATGTCACGAATCCCCGATGTTTTTGGGAGTCGGAATTTCGGTTTCCGATTTCCGAAATTTTTTGGAGCCCCGGAAATCCGATTTTTGAAAATTTTTTGGGCGTCGTTTGACACACTAAAAAGAACTTTCGTAATTGAAATAAAAAATAAAATTTGTGTTTTCACAATGTTTGTCATTTAATATTGCAACTAATTTGGACGAAAAGCCTATGGGAAATGGAAGGAGGAATACATTGCAGTCACAAAGACCTTCAAAAAGAAAAAAAAATTTCTGAAACAAAAACGAACCAAAAAATGTAGAAAAAGCCGAAAACACGAAAAACTTCGTGCAGCCCTGATTGCAGGGAATAAAAAGCCACGACATTAAATGGCAAGATTTTATGTATGAATAAAATTTTTTCACGAAAAAAATTAGAAAATAAAAATTACTCGTTATTCGTACTTATTACTCGTGATTTTTGGGCAATGCTCGTTACTCGTTTTACACATATTCGTGATTTTTAAAAATATTCGCTACTCGTTTTACTCGTACTCGTGATTTTTGGGACGAGTCCCACCCCTGGTACATAAGATCGGTCCACTACATTCAGTGTGCACAATTCAGTGTGCACGATTTCGGGTCGGGTTTCGGGATTCGGGACAAGAAAAAGACCGGGTTTCGGGATTCGGGACACAAAAAAAACTGGTTTTTACACTCTTAAGTAGTGATTTTTTAAATTTTTCCCGACGGCGCCTGTATTTCTGTTTTAAAGTAAAGCAAGGCGATTTCAAAATACATAAAAGGGTAAATTTTTGAGTCAAAGTACAATCCAAAAACTTTTTTATTTGTAATTAAATGGTTTATATTTTTCGCCAAGAGCGTGGCAGCGGTGCCGATAGGCGTCGCCGGGGAAAATTCGGAAAATTTGGGTGTGTTTTCGTAAGAGATTTTGACCAAAAAAAAAGAAGCCTTTTTTTGGATTTTTAGAAAAATTTTGAAAATGCTTACGAATGGGGGTCCCCGATGGTCCCGTTAGGCGCCATGGGGCGAAATTTTTGAAAATTAAGTGTGATTTATTAACAGATTTTGTAAAAAAAACTTGTCAAGTTTGGAGTTATTATTGAGATACGTTTTGAAAAACTCTTAAAGTAAACATGTTCGGTGGTGTCAATAGACGCCGCCGAGATTTTTTTTTTTCTTTATAATTTCCGCTCCGAGTGTCGAAATTCCGAGTGCCGAATAGTGTAAATAATGTCCGAGTGCCGAAAAGGCCGAGTTCCGAATGATTTTTTTAAACAGACACTACTCTATAATTAAGGCTTAGTTTAGGTCTGAACTTTGGCATAGGCTTAAGCTCGACTAGGTCTAGGCTTTTATGTTTTCATTTTTTAAACAAAAGCCATTTTGGCTTTTTTGTGCCATTCGGAACTCAGAATTTTTTTTTGTTCTATTCGGCACTCGGATCGTAGCCGCGGTGTGGGGGATTTGAACTCAACTGAAAGATAGAACAAGCAGCATTTCTACCACCAGACCAAATTATTACTTAGGCAGGTTATTTAAAAAGCAATATTTATAATAAATTTCTTCCTACATTTATTTTTTCTCTCAAACCCTCATGTTTTTGTGCTTACAATCAACCAACCCCCCATTCTTACCAGTGCTTGTTTTTGTCCCGAATCCCGACCAAAAAGTTCGGGTCGGGATTCGGGTTTCGGGACGAGAAAAAGCCCGGGTTTCGGGACTCGGGATTCGGGCGGCAACCCTGGTGTGCACGGTTCAGTGTGCCTTGAAAAAGAGACAATTCAGTATATAGAAAATTTTGACTAGAAAATTTGTAAATTTTTCCTTTATATTGTACATTAAGTAGTGTGCGGCTTCGCCGACAAAATTTTTAAAAGTCGGCGAATTGACGCGTCGGCAAATCGACGCATCGGCGAATTGACAGTGCGCCTTTTATTCATTCATTTATTCAGTTGCTTCATTCAGTTGCCTGCCTTCTCTTTTTGTTATTCTATTTTTGTTTATCTTTTCTAAATTAGTTCTGTTATTGATTATTTATTTATTTATAATAAATCCATTTTCTGTTTTCTTTGCTTATTGAAAGACACAACATTGGCGACGCCCGTACGACTTTTCGAACGTGTAGCGAGCAAAACTAAAAGCTTTCCTTCAAAGCCACCTGTCCCGTAACCATAACAAAGACAACTGCAATTCCTTTAAACCGCTAAGGAGGTTACTCAGTGATACGACTGAGAAAAAGCAGTGTTTGTTCAGATTCTGAATTGTTGGAAAGATGTTTTTCTGTCTGCAGAGTAAAGCCTAGATTTGTGTCTTAGGCAGGAATATTAGTTTTGTGCCGTGTGCTGGTGAAGAAACGAGAGCATTCAAGAAATCTTTGAGTTTAAAGCACATTTCAGCGACAACGAAACACCTCGACCAACTAAAAACGACATTCCCGGACATTTTCAAAAATGAATTGGGCCGTTGTTGAAGTACAAAGCGCATGTGACTTTGAAAGCAGATGGTAAACCGGTCTACAGAAAGGCTCGTACAGTCCCAAAACAATGCATAAGAAGCAACTGATGGAGAATTCGAAAGATGGAAGAAAAATGGAGTAATTGGACAAGTCAAATACACAGAATGGCTGCCCCGATTTTAGCAGTAAAAAAGCCGACGGGAACGCACGGCTATGTATCAATTACTCGACTGGTCTTATCAGTGCTATACAAAATCACAAATCCATTACCGTTACCCGAGGGTATTTTCGCGACCCTAAATGGAGGAAAATATTTTTCACAAATCGATCAAGGGGACGCATACCTTCAAATTGAGTTGTACGAAGAATTCGCGAAAATTTTGTGCAATCGCGACTCATCGTGAAAATTATGAAGTTATTGGTGTTAAATCAGCACCAACCATCTTCCAGTCGTTAATGGACCAAATGTTGGCAGAATCTTCTAATTTGCCGCGCTTATTTGGATGATGTAATCATCGTCAGCAAAAGTGTCAATGAACACCAAATGTTTTGGCAAAGTTTGAAGAATTAAGGGATATGAATTTCAAAAAAACTAGGGGGTTCGGTTTTCAAAAAAAAACAACTAGAGGGTATGGTTTTACCAAAATAGGTTTGGCTTTTAAAAAAAAATTTAATGTCTACGTGACCTTAGGTATGAAACGACTCTCCGACTAAAATGGCCCGATGGGAGCATAGTCCATTTGTGGATGGATAATAAAGTGGAGTAGAGCAATTCCATTCGCTCGCCTCAAAAAAATGCCATAGTTAAAGAGTGTTAGAGGGTAGACCGGAAGACAGAATGAAATAGCATAGCCCAATGAAGAGAATGGAGCGAGAGATGAGGGACGAATGATGAGTTGGCAATGGTACATAGGCCACATTCAGTTTTGGCAGCACTACGTCCGTGCTGGGACGAAGCACGAAAAGTGCAAGTTGGGGATTTCAGAGGACGGGACGTTTCAGTATGGAAATGCAAGTAAAAAATTTTAATTAGAAATAATCAAATAAAAATTTCAAAAAAAAATCAAGAGGGTCCCCCCGCTTCCGCTCCGAGTGTCGAAATTCCGAGTGCCGAATAGTGTAAATAATGTCCGAGTGCCGAAAGGGCCGAGTTCCGAATGCTTTTTTTAAACAGACACTACTCAATAATTAAGGCTTAGTTTAGGTCTGAACTTTGGCATAGGCTTAAGCTCGACTAGGTCTAGGCTTTTATGTTTTCATTTTTTAAACAAAAGCCATTTTGGCTTTTTTTGTGCCATTCGGAACTCAGAATTTTTTTTTGTTCTATTCGGCACTCGGACCGGTAGCCGGTCCCCCTATGATTTCAAAAATGGTGACTTTTCATATAGCGCCAAAAATTTTATTTTTCGACTTATCCATCGAGTACGGGATCCTGAATCGAAATTGGTCGAAATGGATGCCGGAATCGTGAACAGCGACCCCCAAAACCCCTATAAATATGTTTTGTACGCCAACTATGAAAGTCGGTTTTTTGTTCGACACTCAATTTTTTTGAAATTTTAAAATTGGACCCAAAACCAACCATTTTTGTTAATTAATAAAAATAATTATAACCTTTTTATTAAAATAATCAATTCATAAAAGATTATTTTTATTTACAATTTTTTACTTGCATTTCCATACTGAAACGGCCCGTCCTCCGAAATCCCCAACTTGCACTTTTCGTGCTTCGTCCCAGCACCTATTATGTCATAGGTTAACCATGATTCCCAAAAGTATATGCATATAATTCCCCAATTTTAGCATACGCGCATTTGCCAACTCATCCTCCCTCCTTCTGTGCTTGGCTTAAAGAGAGTAATTATTATACAAATTTATATTTAAACTTAAAGAATAAAATCAATGCTAATAACATGCATTTTTATTTCGGCACAGGGCCAATTGACGCAATAACATTACCAATTTTGACCTATGAGCGATTTGGCGCTCATCCATTGATAAATGGAATGATAAAGCATATGGGTGGAACATGACCAAATTCATAATCATTCTTCAATTTGGACCTATAAAGCCACCAACCGCCAACTGCCAAAAACCCATGGGATCGGTGTTGTAAATTTGGCCTACGCTCGACTGCCAACTAGAGACCGGACGGGAACGGGACCCGGCGGGAATTTCCCGGGGGCTCCGTTCCCGGGTTTTTATGGAAAATTACCGGGAACGGACCCCGGTTTTTGGGTCCAATTTTGAGAATTTCTTTTCGAATTTTCCCCAAAAAAAATATAGGAATTAGGAAAATTGGAACTCCGTCAAAAAATCACCGGAATTCCGAGCGAAAATAATCGAAAATCGGAATTGGGTTTTTTTTAGTTTTGAATAAATTTTTTCCGATTTTTTCCAAAAAATATCGGAAAACGGAATTCCGGCCCAAAAACTGCAAAATCAGAAATTAGCTGCATCCCTGGTGCACACATTAGATATCACCTGTAGCTATGGACAAATTTAAATTTCAAACGCAAAAATAAATAAAATTTAAAATAATGAAATTGAATGAATTTTACAATATGACAAAAAAATATGCATGATTTCGATGGCATAAGGCATCAGGATTTCGGGATACAATGATCGGGACAGGTTATCAAGGCTGCAGAAGTCGGGGGTCAGTTATATGTCGGTGGCTATGATGTGTCTGGCGTCTGTGATAGATAGGGTCTTGTGATATATACCAGTGGGTCTTAATATGTCGGTGGGTCTGTGATGTGTCGGGGGTCTGTGATACCGAAAAGAGGCATTTGAGTCTGGCCATTTTGGTGCAAGGCGTGTTTAAGTGAGGAAAAAATCAAAAAAAATCACTAACTTACAAACAAATTATGAATAAAAATTTACAGAAATTTCGAGTTTTATGTTGTAACGTTTTTGCTTAATCGCTTAACAATAGCTTATTATTATCTTCTAAACATATAGGCCGTTCGAATGATACCTATTTTGTAAAATTTAGTTCACTAAGAAAAAAGATATGACATCTTAAACACGTTTCGCACCAAAACGGCCAGACTCAAATGCCTCTCACCGCTGTGATACAATAGGGGCCTGTGATATACCGGTGGGTCTGTAATATGTCGGTGGGTTTGTGATATGGTTTGGGGGTTTGTCGGGGTCTGTATTTGCCATTTTAGTACTTTCTCTGGCTTTCTATTCTTTTTTCTTTCTTCCGCCAGTATTCCCTCAGCATTTTTTTCGATTTAATTTCAAATTTTTTGCAAAGAGTTTCAGTCAAATTGCCGAAATTAGCTTTATAATTGCGCAATTCCTTCACATTTAGTAAAGTTAAATCCTTAATAGGTTTTCCATTTTGCGAAATTCTGTGCAGATTGAAAAGAACATCACTTAATGGATCATACGGATAGGAAAATGGATGGCCTAAAAATAACGGCCGAACTGCAGGGAATTGTTTGGCCAACAATGGAACTTTTTCTAAATTAAAAAAAGTTTAATTTTTCCTAATAAATTTTGGTCTAGGTGAATATTGCAAAATAAAATAACATGTATAATAATGCAGTACATATATCTAATTGTATGAAATATACTATTTCTCCTACCTTTCGCATAGACTTGGAACAAATATTCATAAACAATGTCAAAATATTTTCGATATTTATTGTGTTTTTTCTGCTCGTACGCATTATATTTCGTTCCAATTCCTTCACAAGGCCAATGCCCTCTCAGCAAATACAAATTGCCAAGGCTGCCCATATTATTTCGTAATAACCATTCTTTGTGCTCCTCCGCCGTGACATTCCCCAATTGAGTGAGCTTCCGCAAGAGGCCATCTTTGCGCAATTCTTTACAAATTTGATCAAAATTGGTATGCCCTCGTACAAATGCGATAAACACGTCTTCTAGCTGCCGAATAAATAATTTAAACAAAAATAGAGCGGACCCGAGACGGTAATTCCCGGGATTTTAAGGTCCCAGCCCTGTATTGTCAAAAACAAAAAAAGAAGTCAAGTTCCGGTTCGGCGGGTAAACTATTAGCAAGAAAGGACATTTTTGTTTTTTTCATGATTTCCAAAATTTGTCGGGCCTTTTGGAGAATCATCGAAAAAATTTGCGTAAATTTTAGTTTCTTGTAATTTACCGCCTGAAAATAATGGTGCGTTTTAAAATAGCCATTTTTACTGAAATTTAAAATAAACAAGTCATAAGGCTCTCGTAAGCAACCAAATTAAAGAAATATTAAGGTAATGTACGATAGTCATTGAATTGCTCCATAAATTTGCTAAATTTCGTTAAGTTTTAAAATTGTGGCGAAAAAATGGGAAAAAATTGTCATAACTGTTGTAAAAAAAAACAATGGAATTTTTGAATTTTAGCAAGCTAATTGAGCAATACAAGGACCGTACAATACCAAGGTTGTTTAATATAGAAAAAAGCTAGGACTAGATTTAATCGTTAATTCAGTAAAAATGGCAAATTATGGAACGCGCCAGCACGACCCCGCTCTATTCTATTTAAGCATTACAAGTAAGTATTCCCATGGAAATTACCGTATGCTCTCCTTGGCGACTAAACAACGGGACCAGCAACATTATGTCGTACCGATTAAAATTCACTGAATTATTTTTGCTCGGTTCCATTTTTGTTGACAATTCCGGACAATGTTCTTCTCTTTTTTTAAGCATTTGCTCCAAAGATTCGTCAAATTTATGCCGAATTAATTTTTCATAATATTCGCTGATTTTTTTCTCCGATTTTAATTCAATTCCCATTCGAACTGTTATTTCTTGGAATGTCTCTTTTTGTTTGTTCGAATTTGCTTTATAATTCAATTTGTCCCCATTGAATAATTTTGGTTCGTAATATCTGATGAAAAGTGTCTCCAATTTGTGCTCATTTCTTTTTGCGAATTCTGAATTGAAATAAAATTTCGAAATTATTGCCAAACTTTTCACTGTTTCAGTCACTGTAGCAAATGCATAAGTTTTGTCAAAATAAAACATTGGTTTTACTGGGGGCAATCCGATGTACACACGGAATAAATATTCGTACAAAATGTCCAAATATTTTCTATATTTTACGCATTTGGTTTGTTCATTTTCTTCAAATTCAGTTCCTATTTTGGCGCAATGCCAATTCTCTCTCAGCAAATACAAAATGCCAAAGTAAGCCTCATATATTTTTGTGAAATCTATTCCTCTCATTGGGTTATAATCATCTATGTAAAATTGCTTAAACTTATGCGGTTCTTTCGTAAATGCGAGCAGTGAATCTTCATTTTCATACTGTTAGAAAAAAGTAATAAATATTATATAATATTTATTTATTTATTACCTCAATTTTATGTGCAGTCGAAACAGAAAGTTCAATGAGAAATTGGAGTTGAATAAATATTGCAAAAATAATATTTTTCATCGAAAATTTAAATAATGATATTTTTTTATTAGATTCTAAGTGGGTTTGAGCCTAAACATGCAAATTCGGCTTATTTGGGCAAAAAACCGAAACCGGGGGAGGGGGGGGGGGGGGCTGGGTGTAATTAGGGCTCCACCTGACCTTTTCTATAAAAATAAATTTAATCGTAAACTTTAAGATAATTTAATGTCTTGCCAAAGGACATAGTCTGGAAAGGTTGAAAATTTTGGTAATTGGCGTCAAAAATTGTCCATCTTAATTTTGAGACGGATTCGCGTCAACAGGATTTTGGCTTCTGGAGAACCGGACATTTGGCCTACTCAATAAAAATTTTATGTTTTTAAATTTCGTTTAAATGAATTTGTTAATTACTAGTTTTATGTACCTTTTTTAGCTATGGAGTATGAGAGAGAGTGTGTGACAAAACAAATTAAGTGATTTGTAGAGTTAGGATTTTTAGTTTTTAAACTATAGAATAGAGTACTTGATGAGAGAGGCACGAAAACCCGGGGGTTCTCCGAACAAATTTTGGTTTAGAGCGACTTTTTTGCAACCATTTTTTACTATTTTGGGGTTTTAGCAACAAAAAACTATTGGCACCTATTTTGGCATTTTTGGACTTTTAACAAGTATTTGGGCCTTTTTGCAGAAATTTTATGGCAAAAGTGCAATAAAAGTGGAAAACACACCTCTGAAAATTAACCTTTAAAATTTTGAAAAGTTTACCCCCTCCCAAAGAATGGAAAATTTCTCAAAAATTTGCCGACTTAATTTCAATTTTTATTCAAATTTTCAAAAAAAAATTTCGAATTTTTTCGAATTTGCTTAATTAGACATTGGTTTGCAATTGTTGGGGCGAAATTGATAAAAAAGTTATTTCTAGAATTTTTGTGCATAAAGATAGTGGATTTTTTCAGTTTTTAACAACTATTTTCGCAACTATTTTAGTAACTATTTCAGTATTTTTAGCAATTAAAAAATCCTAACTCTACTAATTTGTCTTTTTTGACTGAGTAGACCAAGTGTTAGGTAGGCTAATCGTTAGAGGTGCGCCGTGACTGATAAAACCCGTGAAGCGTGAACCGTGACCGTGAAAAATTGTCCTGAAGCAGAAATCGCACTGCGTTATCATTTCTCTTTAATATTTCCTATCGCCCTGAAAGTTTTTAGAACGCCTGCCTATCTTCTTCTAAAATTTTTAGAAAGGCATTACTTTTTTTTAATATTATTAAATTTAGAATTGGCTGCTGAGTTTATTGGGTAAATTGAGGTAGAAATAGGAAATCAAAATCAGTCAGAATGGCACTGAATTTTAAATTTGAATATGACTTTTACTGACTTTTGGCTCCCCTTTTATTTGCCATTCCATTCGCTCGCCTCAAAAAATGCCATAGTTAAAGAGTGTTAGAGGGTAGAACGGAAGACAGAATGAAATAGCATAGCCCAATGAAGAGAATGGAGCGAGAGATGAGGGACGAATGATGAGTTGGCAATGGCGCATAGGCCACATTCAGTTTTGGCAGCATTATGTCCGTGCTGGGACGAAGCACGAAAAGTGCAAGTTGGGGATTTAGGAGGACGGGCCGTTTCAGTATGGAAATGCAACTAAAAAAATTAAAACAAAATAATCAAATAAAAAATTTCTAAAAAAATCAAGAGGGTCCCCCTATGGTTTCAAAAATGGTGACTTTTCATATAGCGCCAAAAATTTTATTTTTCGACTTTCCATCGAGTGCGGGATCCGGAATCGAAATTGGTCGAAATGGATGCCGGAATCGTGAACAGCGACCCCCAAAACCCCTAGAAATATGTTTTGTACGCCAACTATGAAAGTCGGTTTTTTGTTCGACACTCAATTTTTTTGAAATTTTAAAATTGGACCCAAAATCAACCATTTTTGTTAATTAATAAAAATAATTATAACCTTTTTATTAAAATAATCAATTCATAAAAGATTATTTTTATTTACAATTTTTTACTTGCATTTCCATACTGAAACGGCCCGTCCTCCGAAATCCCCAACTTGCACTTTTCGTGCTTCGTCCCAGCACCTATTATGTCATAGGTTAACCATGATTCCCAAAAGTATATGCATATAATTCCCCAATTTTAGCATACGCGCATTTGCCAACTCATCCTCCCTCTTTTTGTGCTTGGCTTAAAGAGAGTAATTATTAATCTGCTAACCGTTGGGCCTAAAACTAGGGATTAGAATTTTCGCCTGAAAATCACTGTCTCTGTCTGTGCCAGGGGTGTAACTCGTTCCAAAAAATACGAGTACGTTCCAGCCCATTGTTCTTATTTTGTTCTGATTTCTTACTCTGAGATAAAATCGAGAAATTATTGCTATTTTTTTACAATTTTAAAGTGATTTCATTTTTTTCAAAAAATTTTCTCGGCGGCGCCTATCGGCACCGCCGGACACTCATTTCCTTTGGAATTTTGCAAAAAAAGAACTCAAAATTTGTCATTCTTGGGGAAAAATCTGTTAATAAATAGGCTATAAATTTACAAAATTTTTTGTTACGAAAAACACACAAATTTTCAAAAATTTCCCGGCGGCGCCTACCGGCACCGCCGACCCTTCCTTTTTGAAAATATAAATTAAAGGTCTCTTTTTCAAAGCCGGACAACTAAAAAAAACTTACCCCGAAATTACGATTTTCTTATTTCCAATCCCAAATTGCTCAAAATGATTATTGGTAATGGAAAATATGATATTTGAACTCATTTACTTGCATAAATTGATGTACGGTTGCTGTGTAATCATTTTACAAAAATGTACTGATTTTTGACCCCAAAATATAATTTTTTTAGACTGGATGTTCTGATTTTGAAAATTTTCATCTAGCATCCCTGATTAAAAAGCCCAAATTTAAATTCCCAACTAAGGTGCAAAAATCCTACAAAAAATGTAGTTTCCTACACGTTTCTTAAATCCGCCATTTTTACTGAATTTTCGACTAAATCAAGTCATAACTTTTCTCAGAAGCAACCAAATTAAACAATCTTGGTATTGTAAGATAGCTCTTGGTTAGTTTTATCACATTTACAAATTTGAAAAAATTTCGTTAAGTTTTTCGAAAGTTATGACATTTTTTCCTGTTTTTTAACTCCATTTTTTTAAAACGTAATGAAATTTTTTGAAACTTAGCAAGCTAATAGAGCGATTTAAGGGCTATCTTACAATACCAAGATTGTTTAATTTGGTTGCTTCTGAGAAAAGTTATGACTTGATTTAGTCGAAAATTCAGTAAAAATGGCGGATTTAAGAAACGCCCATAGTGGCGGTTTTTAAGAAACGTCCCAGCACGCAATTTAAGATTTTTTGCGGTCAGGCTTTGAAATGAGACATTAAATTTTTAATTTGAAAAAGGAATAATAAGCGATGCCGATAGGCGCCGCCGTGGGAAAATTATGAAAATTTGAGTTTATTTTGGTAACAAATCTTGACAAAAAAGGACCAATTTTTGAGGGTTTTTTAAATAAATCTTGAGAAATCCTACGCGACTGGGGGTCCGGTGGTGCCGATAGGCGCCGCCGGGAGAAATTTTTTGCTCAAAAAGATTATGGGTAATGAAAATGCTGCACAAGCATTTTTTTTAAATGTCCTTTTTTGAACCCAAAATCTTTTTTTTTGACTGCATGTTCTTTTTTTGAAAATTTTCAACTAGAAGCCCTGGATTAGAATCAAAAAAGTCGATTGGACTCATATAATCTGAATGGACTCATAAATTTTCGGTTGGACTTATAATTTCTGATTGTACTCATAAAATGAAATAGAACCAGTTTAGCCTTAAAGAGAGGGGGAAACGTGATGGAGAGAGAAAGGTAGAGTGAAAGAGAAAAAATGATGGAGAGAGAATAAGATACCGAGATAAGGGAAAAGAGAGAAAAATGAGTTAGGGAGAAACAAGTATATAGAGAGAAAGAGAAAAGGAGGAGAGATAAGAAACAGAGATGATGAAAAGAGAAAGAGACAAAGAAAAATAGATTTGTAAAGAGAAAGAAATAGCAGCGAGGGAGAACAAAAAAAGAGTGAGGGAGAAGGTAAAGTTGCGGAAAAATAGAAGTTTTGAGAAGAAAGAGGACGAGAGACGGAGAAACAGTGAGAGAGAGGAGAAAAAACAAAGAGGGGGAGATAATGAGAGTGCAAATTTGTAAAAGAGACAAAGACAGAGTGAGAGAACGAAACATAGGTGAAAAGCGGGGATAAGGAGAGCGAAAGATAGAGGAAAAGATGGTGAAAGGGGGAGGAAGACGACGAGAAGGAGAGTATAGAGAAAATGTAGAGTGAGAGAAAGAGAGAGAGTAAAAGACATGGGAAAAGAGAAATAGAGAAAATTAAAAGAAATAGTGACTGAGAAAGAAAGAGAGGAAGAAACAGACAGAGTGGG
Source organism: Heterodera filipjevi (assembly GCA_039877585.1). Lineage (NCBI taxonomy): Eukaryota > Metazoa > Nematoda > Chromadorea > Rhabditida > Heteroderidae > Heterodera > Heterodera filipjevi. The sequence continues at coordinate 12,596,076 of JBDPZO010000002.1, forward strand.
GCGGAATGAGAGGGGAAGAAAGGTAGAATAAGAACTAAAGAAAAGAAAGAGAAAAATAAAATAGCGAGTAGAGAAGAAAGTGAGAGAGAGAAAGACGAAGGTGAAAGAGGGAGATAAGATATAAAGAAATCGCAAGAGAATAAGACAGGGATAGAGAGAGATCGGGAGAAATAAAAGAAGGAAGAAAGAGAGAAGCAGTGGTTAAGAGAGTCAAAAAGAGAAAGAAGAAGAAAGGTTAAAAAGATAGAGCGAAATGAATAAGGGATAAGGAGACAACGAAATATAGAAAGGGAGAGAAGGAAATCGACTAAGCTAAACCCTGAAATATCTCAATGAAATTTATAAATGTTAAAGAGCGGTTGGGCACCGCGAAGCGGTGCCTGGCCGCTCGTATTGTACTATGTGAGTTTATTCATTCGGACATCAACAGAGATATTATTAAACAAAATAATTATTTTTGTATTTCTGTTCTTATTCCATTTGTTCAATTGTCCTCCCTCCGTTGGGCGAGTGACAAAATGACTAAAAAATTGTTGAAAATCAGAAGCAAAAATTTAAAAAAAATGCCCTTATTACCAGACTAAGGGTAAATCCGAGCACTTTCCACTTATTTGTCCCGTCGTCCATTGCTTCTCTCTCCCATTTGGCCCATTGTTTCGCGCATTTGTCAATTGGACTTCGCTCAAGCAACCACAAAACATCATTGCCAATTTGCCGACTTGTCAATTGTTCACGTGTCAGTGAATTAACCAATTCAAATGGACCAACAGAAGGAACGGAACCCAAAAGAATGATGAAACTGACGGAAGTGGTGGTATTGAGAAAGGCCTAAAAATGGCAAAGATTTGTTAAATAACTCGAAACTCGAGACAAGACCGGAGTTTGTCAGAGGTTTTCAAGGGATTCAAAAGCAATCAAGGCTTTGAGTGCATCCATTGAAAAGTCGAGTTCCCAAAAATTAGAATTTTTGAACACTTTTGGTTGGCCATCTGTGCGTGATGTGTGCAACCATTTGCACAATGCTTGGTCATCGGATGATCCTTTGCTGTCATCGGGCGGAAATTCGAGAAATTCTTCACCATAGCAGAAACTGATCATGCGGAGGTTGAAGCAGTCACAGAGAATGGACGATGAAATGAGACGACGTAAGTGTTGAAAATCAGATGAATCATCAAAGTGTATTTTGATGATGGCGAACGCATTCAGCAGAGGCCAAACAGAAGTGGCAAAAATGATCCAATTCGATTCCTCATAAATTTCGAAATCCAAACAGATATCCTTCTCCAAAAGAGGACCAATGCGCTGGAGAAAATCAATGACATCGGAAGCGGTCGAACTATAAAAAGAAATTGTTATTGGTCAAAAAACATTTTATTTATAAATACATCAATGAGACTCACAAAAAGTTAACACGAGAGAAGCCGACAATTGAATTGGGCAATGAGTTTAGTGGAAATGGCAATGCTTTCGTTGATCCATCCTCATTTGTTTTGTCGCTCCGCTTCCTTCGGATGGTCCGACATTTTTAAGGTGGTCGATCAATCGTCCGTTAATTGGCAATAAACAATTACAAATGCTTAAAAAACTAATAGATTAGGTATCCGTAAGAATGCCAAAAATATGCACATAAATTGAAAAAAAAAATGGAAGAAATTCATTATGGGAGCATAGCTCAGTGATAGATGGATAACGCCCGACTGTCAATTCATCCTCTCTGTGCGCAGTTTCAATTCCGAGCTCATTTTACAATTTCTTATCTTTTTTTTTATGTGTATCACAACATTTTTATCGATATGATTTTTTCCTTTTTTTGCTTCTCTCGGCTCAATTTACATTTAGCCTAACAAAAAATGACATGTCAAATATTGACGCATTGCCCAATTTTGCCGAAGAAAAATGCCATGCCAAAATGGGAGTGTATTGCGCTGGTGTTAAACGACCAAATTTATGGGGCCAATATCATTGTATTCGCTCATATCTTTGCTAGTATTTTCAAATATTATATGCACTATTTCTGTCCCATCTATTTCTTTGCAACTCTATTTCATTCACTCAGTTATATGTATGTATGACTTTCAATTGTTCTTTTGGTGCCTTGGCCAACCCATTGGATAATGTTGCCAAAAATGAATTGACTACGCGCGATTGCCAACTCATCATTATCCCTGCAGCCTCTCTCGTGCCATTCTCTTCAATGGGCTATGCTATTTCATTCTGTCGTCCGTTCTACTCTCTAACAATCTTTAACTACGTATGGCATGCTTTGAGGCGAGCGATTGGAATGGCATATAAAAGCGGTGCCAAAGGTCAGCAGAAGTCACTTCACATTCAAAAATTAAAATGCAGACACCAAATTTGATGTTTTGGACTAACCTTGGTGATTAGGCCAGGCTCAGTTGATTGTGCTTCCTTTTCCAAATAAAATTTAAGATTTTTTTGTCTTTTAATTTTTTCCAAAAAGACCATTTCAGTTTTCATTAGTTTTCAAAAAGTAATTTTTTATAATTTGGACATTTTGAAATTTTATTTCGCTTTTCTTTGGATAGAAAAAAGAATGCTTTCAATTTGATTTTGACTAAAAAATTAATCGAAAAGTAAATTTCTGTTTATTTTTTAATTTTTAATCCATATTTGAGGATATCTGCCAAAAAGAGGAAATCCAATTAGTGTTTTTTTTTTGGAAAAAATCCTCAATAAGGATATTTTTCGAGCAAATCTGTTAACAAATCGGCCATAAATTTTTTAAAGTTTCAAATTTCGCCGGCGGCGCCTATCGGCACAGCCGACCACACCCAATAATTTGTTATTTTTAAAAACAAGCATTAAAATCCATAAATAAGAGCTAAAATGGTGAGTGTTTTTATCAACAAAACAAAACCAAAAAGCCACCAAAATAAAAGAAGTAAGTCTTAATCCTAGTGCGCCGAACATTAGTAAAAAGGGTTATTTCTCAAGGTTTTGAAAGATCCGCATAATTGTGAACACTTTTTTATCTTTATATTTTTATTTTTGCATTAAAGAATTTATTATTCAAAATGAATTATTTTATTTATGAAATATTCCTTCTGCTCTTTTTTGTAAGTGAATTTTCCATCGCAAAAGCAGATGAATTGGTAAGAAATGAATAGAACTCGTAAAAAAAGGCACCAAAATCACGAAAAAGGCACTATAATGGGCCATCAAAAAATTGCAAAAAAGGCATGTCAAAGTCACAAAAAGCCTAAAAATTCATATTTCAAAATTGCATAAAATAACAAAAAATTGTGTATCAAAGTTTTGGATAAAAATTAAATTTTAGAGGGCAAACTTTTCGAGAAATCTTCCTTTCTTAGGAGGTATCAATATATAAATTTTGGAATGCATGTCATCAAAATTTTTTGAATCAAATTAACGCCAAATTTGTGTTGGCTTTTGTTTGGCATTTTGTTTTTTTATTCTTGGAGGGGAGAAGGGAGGAAAGAGAGGGAAAGGGAGAAGGAAAGAGGGGGAAAGGGGCAGAAGGGGTGAGGGGAGGAAAGAGAGGGTAAGGGAGTGTAGGAAAGAGGGGAGGGAAGAAAACCCCAACGCGCGCCTACTTTTAAAATTGAAAAAGCCAATTCTTAAAGGATCTTATTTATCATGCATTTCCTAATTATATTTCATTTTTAATGGGAATTTCTCAAACAAAACGCCAAAAAAAGGCATTAAAGGCACGAAAATCCCGAAAAGACAAAAAAAAAAAAGCATGTCAAAGTCACAAAAAGCCTAAAATATGCACTAAAAATTAAAATAGGCAGAAAATTTATAACAAAAAAAAAAATTGCGTATTAAAATTTGCCTCATTTATCGGGCTCTACTAATCATGAACTTACTATTGTTTCAGCGTGTTTACAAGCTAAAAATTTTAGCAATATTTTTGTATCTTGTTGTGGTTCCGATCTCTACCTTCTCTATCTAACTTTTTATTTTTCTTTCTGGCCCCTTGCATGAATAATTCAATTCAATTTTAACCATTTTTTTTTACAGTATGATAATGACCATCTAATGCTTGCATTTGTGAAAGATCCGAACAATTTTGAGCAGTTTTGCAAGGCCAAAGAACTTGATGAAGAACACGAGAAAATCATTGCTGATTATAAGAAAAAATATGAGGCTACCCTTGGCGTTGTGTTTTTGTTGAGAGAGAATTGGCACTGTGCCAAAATTAGCGAGGAATTTGAAGAACATGAACAGACAGAATGTCCAAAGTACCGAAATTATTTGGACATTTTGTACGAATATTTGTTCCGCATTTACGCCGGTTTGCCCGCGGTGAAACCAATGTTTTATTTTGGTCAAATGTTTGCATTTTGCTCAGTGACTGAGACGGTGAAAAGCCTGGTAGTAACTTCAAATTTTTATTTCAATTCGGTATTTGGTAAAAGCAATGGGCACAAATTGGAGACACTTTTTATCAGATATTATGAACCCAAATTATTCAATGAGGAGCAAATTGAAATATGAAACCAATTTAGAAAATGAAACATTCCAAGAAACTGTTGTTAAAATGGGCCTTGAATTAAAGTGGGACAATCAAATTGGAGGAAGTCATTTAAATTTAATCACAACAACACACTTAATTTCATGTCGACGGAACTTTGACAAAATTTTGGAGGGAATGCTTAAAAAAGCGGAAGAACCGGAAGGACTGTCAAGCAAAAGGGACTCATCAGCAAATTATGTTGTCAACTTTAACGAATACAACATACTGTGGTTGCATTATTCATTTTTCTCATATGATCCGACGGTATAATTACCATTAAAATATTTTGTCCAATTGTTTTAATTTCAGTGGGAAGATGCCACGATTGTCCCATTTATGAAAGGACAGTCCAATTTTGAACAATTTTGTAATGCATTGGACAAGAATACTTGTAGAAAATTTAGGACATTGCCAAAAGCATTTGAGATTTATCTTCCCATTTTGTATTTGATGAGACGGAGTTGGCATTGTGCAAAAAGTTCTGAGGAAAGTGAAGCCGATAATGCATTTAGGTTTGAATGTGAAAAATATCGCAATTATTTGCACCTTTTTTACGAATATTTGTTCATTGTCTATGCAACGGAACAGCGAATTTTGGCCCAACAAATGCCCGCAGTTAGGCCAATTTTTGAACACGATGATTTATACATTATATCAACAGTTGATACTGTACAACTTCTTTACAATATTTCAAGGATAATTTTTGAAAAAAAAATAGAAAAGAAAAATGCTTATTTTTATAAATTGAATTTGCAAAATGAGAATACATTTCGGAATTATGTCGCAAATTTTGGCAATTGGAATAAAAAGCTTCGCGAAGAATTTGACAATTAGGGATTGGTGACTAACAATGACTTGCCAAAAATAACAACTTTACAGCAGCAAGAGGAGCATTTGGCCCAAAAATATGAAGCTCATTTTGGCGTTGTGTATTTGATGAAAGAGGAATGGAAATGTGACAAAATTGGAAATGAATTGAATCAAAATGAGCAAAAAGAATGCCAAAAATACCGAAAATTTTTGGACATTTTTTACAAATATTTGTTAAGTGTGGATTCTGAAGGTTATTGAGTTGTTTATTATAAAATTTAAAAAGAAAGAATTTTAAATGCATTTAATTAATAAATTAAAGTGAATTTTTAGAAGATGATCCTGTAAAGGCCATAAATTCTCAGCTTACTATCCAAAAAATTGAACATTTTGGGACACTAATTGATGTCGTAAAATGTTTTAACGAAATATCGAAGTCCTATTTTAATTCGGAATTTCGTCAGATCGAAAAATACCAATTGGAAAATTTGGAAAACCCGAAAATTTCCATGCAAAATTTAGAGATTGGTGACTAACAAGACTTGCCAAAATAACAACTTACAGCAGCAAGAGGAGGCATTTGGCCCAAAAAATATGAAGCTCATTTTGGGCGTTGTGTATTTGATGAAAGAGAAATGGAAATGTGACAAAATTGGAAATGAATTGAATCAAAATGAGCAAAAAGAATGCCAAAAATACCGAAAATATTTGGACATTTTTTACAAATATTTGTTAAGTGTGGATTCTGAAGGTTATTGAGTTGTTTATTATAAAATTTAAAAAGAAAGAATTTTAAATGAAAAGTGAATTTTTAGAAGATGATCCTGTAAAGTCCATAAATTCTCAGCTTACTATCCAAAAAATTGAACATTTTGGGACACTAATTGAGGTCATAAAATGTTTTAACGAAATATCGAAGTCCTATTTTAATTCGGAATTTCGTCAGATCGAAAAATACCAATTGGAAAATTTGGAAAACCCGAAAATTTCCATGCAAAATTTAGAAGAAATATTTAAATCGGAAAAGAAAAGCGAAGAAAAAAAAGAAGAAAAGTTAAAGGAATTTGATGAGAAACTGAAAAAAATGTTGCAAAACGCGGAAGAAAAGGGAAAGGAAGAAGAAGACAAATTAAAAAAGATGGAAGAGGAAATAGAAAAACAAGACAAACGAAACATGATAAAAAAGATTGATAAAAAATTGAAGAAAATATTCCAAGACAAACAAAAAAAGCAGGAAGAAAAGGAAAGGGCAAATGCTCTAATGGAGGAGTTAAGAGAAAGAATAGCCGCACACAATGATAAATTTGGCACTCTTTTCGACTCCCCATTTTGCGGCACAGTTCCCACATAATTATGATATTGAGCTGATGCATTTGAAGCTATTTTTCGTTATTCTTTTTGCCCCCTTATCCGATCCGATCATTTTCAATCCCGGCATCCTCGCAATGTAACCTCACCAGGAATATTGCCGATCCCGATTTCTGCAAAAATTTTAGTATTGGAATTTCGATTTATATTTTTAAATTCAAGATTGCACCATCCCTGGTTTTTGCCATTATGTCATCAACTCCTGACCTGACATCCCAAACACACAACCAAATCCCTTAGCAATATTTTCAAATTGGATTTGGAATAAAAGATCATTTGGAAGGTCGCCGCGGGATATCTTCTGAGAATGTCTGACTGTCTGTCATACCGTATCCTTTTTGGCATTTTTCTACCTATCATACGGTATTTCTTTTGGAACTCTTTTCGCTTTAGAGATCGGACAGAAGGGACGGTCAAACGGTTTCAATCAAAAATTTGTTTGAAATCGAATCCTTATAAAATAGAAATATTACTATTTTTTTACAATTTTTTGAAGTCATTTCTGTTATTTAAAAAAAATTTCCCGGCGGCGCCTGTCGGCACCGGCGGACAGTTTCGAAACGTGAAATGGAATTTCGCCCAGACTTGGTTCTGACCGGAAATTTTTGTAAAAATTTCCAATGAAAAGTGAAATGCTTTTGTTGAAAAAAAATAAAAAGAAAATACATTTGTTTTGCGATACTGATCTCATCATATTTTTTGAAAAAGCCACAACCAAAATGAACCTCGACCAGCTCCAAAATTATAAAATATATATATATATATTTATTTGGCGCAATTTCCAATTAAAATTCATACCCCAACTTTTCCTTTGTAAGTGTCATCCTTAGGAGTATATTTTTCTAAACCGACAAACCGGTGACCCGATATTTTAGGTTTTTTTAAAATTTTTTTCGTCTTTCTAATAAAAAAAATACGAAATTGAATCAATTAGTTAAACCCCGACCCCGCCCCCGACCCCGACATTTTAGGCCATTTTTCGGGGTTTTCCCCTGACCCCGACGCTTCCAACCCCGACCCCGACGCTTCCAACCCCGACCCCGACCCTCAACCCCGACTCGGGGTCGGGGTTGACAGACACCCCTAAGAATGGCACTTTTAATGAAAAATAATTAACAAATTTATATTCCGAACATAAAAGCCATAGTTTGAGTAATTTTGGGGAAAATTTTGATTTTTGGCTCAAAATTCCTTTTGTTCTTATTTGGAGGGATCGAATCTTCGAAATTTAAAATGTTCTTATTTCTAAGAAATGTTCTTATTTCTTACTCTTACGTAGAAAATATTCCTATTTTAAGAGCCAAAGTTGACCATTTTTGGGGAAAATCTGTTAACAAATTTGATTAAAATTTCAAAAAATTTTCCCCGGTGGCGCCTATCGGCACCACCGGAAACCTCCCCCCCCCCATTCGCGTAGATTTTCTCAAAATTTATCTCTAAAAGCATCAAAAATTTTACATTTTTCGTCAAGGGTTTTTACCTTAATACATTCAAATTTGCAACTCCGATTTTGATTGTTCCGGTGCTTATGAAAATGAAGTATGCCCCATAATTAATAATTGTTTAGGGATGGGAGCATGGAGGATAAAAAAAAAAGAAAAACACGGTAATAATTTAATTGGCGTATAAATCCATCCATACGCCAATCCGCAAAACTTAATTTTTTCAAATCTCTTTATAAATGATATTCTTTTCCTATAAATTTAATTAAATAGAACAAAATTCATTTTTTTCATTGCAAATGATAAACTTTTTTAAGTTCTTGAAATCGTTTGGCTTACTTTAAAGTTGAGCTTGGCTGATCCGAATCATGCAATGGAACAGCTTTTTTTTTTGTATTTCAACTGATAAAAGAATGCGTAGTTTTGGTGCAAAAAAGTGCTTTTTAGTTAAAAAAAAAAGAATTTAACAATTTTTAAAATCAAGTCTTGTTTCTCGGTCTCGAGTTGAGAATTTTCTCGGTTTTTTGGAATCTCGTTTCTCGGTTCTCGAGTCTAGGTAAATTATGGTCTCGAGCAACTCTAAGAATGATGAGTTGGCAAACGCACTAGGACAATTATTAGCATTGAATTTTATTTATTTCGTGGCCTGGCCTTGTGCGCAAATAAATCAGAACAGCACTGAATGCACATTCTTAGTAGAGACTGGATTTTTAGTTGCTAAAAATATTGAAATAATTACTAAAATAGTTACCAAAAAAGTGCAAAATAGGTGCTAAAAACCCGAAAAAACCCCCAAAAATGTTGCTAAAAAATGGACGAAAAATGTCGAAAGGTTGTTCAAAAAAGTTATTTTTTTCCAAAAACTCTTAAAAATAACTTCAAAATTACTTTAATCTTAATAATTAAAAAAAAGATTTTAAAAACTAAGAAATTTTATTCAATAAGCATTTTTGTCGTAAAATTTTTTGAAATAATCGTTAAAATTCTTTTGGAATATCATTATCTTGTCAAGAAAAATTCAAAAAATTTTTGCATCAACAAAATTTTTCTTCATTTTAAAAAAGAAAGCCGATTTTTGGGGGTGTAGTTTTCATCTTTTATGCACTTTTACTATGAAATTTCTGGAAAAGGCCAAAATAGTTGCTAAAAGTCGAAAATGCATAATAGTTGCTTTTGAAAATAGTTTCTAAAAAATCGCTTAATTCGAAAATTATTCGGACAAAATGTGGTGTTTTCGTGCTTCTCTCATCAAGTACTACTATCCGTAAAAAAAATAGTTTAAAAACAAAAAATCCTGTCTCTATTTATTAGCATTAAATTTACTTAATTTTTAACACTAAATGAAATATAAATTTATTTAATTTTTTCTTCTCTATTAAGCCAAGCACAGGGGAAGGAGAATGAGTTGCCAATCGTGCGTATTGATTGCATCAATGTTTTGGTGTAATTTTTTATTTTTCGTGCTTCCGGCTGATGACAGTGTTGGATGACAAAATTGCCACGTCCGGACGGTCTTTCGAATGAGTGTTCCATCGAATCAGTGAGAGTAATCCATTGCACCAGAATAAAGCCCCCTATTGAGGGAATTGGGAAAAGAGCCCCCGGGCATATTTCAGGAAATAAGATACAATTATTTAATCATTATTATATTCAAATACCCAATAATGTTTGTCTTGTAATCATTTTTGTTCATTAGGCATTCCAGCCAGGGTTGTCCTTTTACCCTGTTTTCTGGGTTTTGTAGGTCTTGCCCATCTAAACTAAGAAAATAAAATTTTGCCCTATTTAGCCCCTATTTTTCGAGTTGCTCCTAATTTTCTGACGTTTTTACACAATTTTTTCTATAAATTTTAAAATTTTCCTAGCGACTCCTATCGGGACCGCCGGACAGCATTTATTTAAGGGTTTGTCAAAATTATCTTAAAAAATTTGAAAATATTCTTAAAAATAGGCTTACAAATCCTCAAAATTAACAAATTTTGGGGCTTATTATGTTAACAAATCTAAAGAAAAGTTTTCGAATTTTCCCGGCGGCGTTTATCTGTACCGCCGGCCCATCTTAAAAACGGAGTGAAAAATACAATACCTGATTAAATTTAAGTTTTTTTAACTATTTAAAACCAAAAAAAAAAATTTATCTCCGGTTTTCCCCCTATTTTGAAATATTTTGCCCCTTTTTTGCCCAACCTTGGCCGGCGCCCCTATTTTGGACGTTGGAAAAGGCATCACTGATTGCGGCGACCTAACAAATATTTAAGTAGTCAATTAGTCCCCGATCAGCTTAAGTGATTCTATTTCGGGGTTTAGTTTTTTCCTTAATGATTGTCTGTTTGTATGCGATTGCCTATCTTAACGAAAAAAGGAAAACACTGTGCGTCTTGTGCAATAATAAAAAGATAAAGCAAAATGAAAATATATATACTCGGTGGGATTCGGGTCATGGGGTTGGGATGTCAGGCCAGGTTCGGATCGGATAAGGGGCCAAAAAGAATAACGAAAAATAGCTACAAATGCATCAGCTCAATATCATAATTATGTGGGAACTGTGCCGTAAAATGGGGAATCGAAAAGAGTGCCAAATTTGTCATTGTGTGCGGCCCTTTTCTTTTTCAACACTTTCATTAGAGCATTTGTCCATTCCCTTTCTTCCATTTCCTCTTCCATCTTTTTTATTTTGGCTTCTTCTTCCTTTCCCTTTTCTTTCGCTTTTTGTAACATTTTTTTCAGTTTCTCATCAAATTCCTTTATCTTTTCATCCCTTTTTTCATCACTTTCCTTTTCCGATTTAAATATTTGCTCAAATTTTTGAATGGAAATGTTTGAATTTTCCACATTTTCCAATTGATATTTTTCGGTCTGATGAAATTCCGACTTAAAATAGGACTTCGATATTTTGTTAAAACATTTTATGACCTCAATTAGTGTCCCAAAATGTTCAACTTTTTGGATAATAAGCTGAGAATTTATGGCCTTTACAGGATCATCTTCTAAAAACATCCTTTTAATATATTTATTCAGGGCTCGGATCTGTCCTTTATTTCAAAGTAAAAAACACCAAAAATTTTCAAAATTTCCCGGCGGCGCCTATCGGCACCGCCTCCGTGTTAGCCGACATTTACGCCGCGGACTTTTGCGCCGCCCAGCAAAATCGACATTTGCGCCGCGGACTTTTGCGCCGCCCAGCAAAATCGACATTTGCGCCGCCCAAGAAATTTTTATTTTTTATTTTCAACAATTTATTAAATTTACGCGTCAAACCACAGTTTTCGCGTCCAATCATAGTTTACGCGTTCAATCAAGAGTTTACGCGTCCAATCAAATAAACCTATTTTAAAAGGTGGGTTTTTTTAAATATAACCCCCAGTTTTTTTTTTTTGAAAACCCACCCCCTAGCTCTTTTTTAAAAGCCTTACCCTCAGTTTTGTTTGAAAACCCACCCCATAGCCTTTTTGAAAATCCACCGCCTATTTTTTTAAACCCCATTCCCTAGTTTTTTTGAAAACCCAACCTTAATTTTTAAAAATTTTTTCTTAAAAATTAAGGGGTTAGGTTTTTGGGTTCACGTTTTCAAGTGGTTTATTTTGATTAAACGCGAAATAATTTGTTGAAAATAAAAAATAAAATTTCCTTGGGCGGCGCAAATGTCGATTTTGCTGGGCGGCGCAAGTGTCTGCGGCGCAAAAAACGAGGCGCAAATGTCTGCGGCGCAAATGTCCATTTGGCTGGGCGGCGCAAGTGTCCGCGGCGCAAATTTTCGAGTGTCCTTTGAATTGGTGCTAGGTCGTTTGTTAAATACCGCCACTATGGGCGTTTGTTAAATCCGCCATTTTTTACCAATTTTTCGAACATTATTCGTCATAACTTTGTTCAAAAGCAACTAAATTAAATAATCTTGGTATCATCCGATAGCTTTTGGTTAGCTCTATTAGTCAATCAAATTTCAAAAAATAAGATTAAGTTCTAAGAAAGTTATGGCCGTCAAAGTGAAAAAATATATTTTTTTTGATCATATTTTTCTTAAAACTTACTAAAATTTTTTGAAATTTATAAGATTAATAGAGCCAATTAAGATCTATCGTACGAAACCAAGTTTGTTTAATTTGGTTAATTTTAGGCAAAGTTATGACGAATTATGTTCAAAAAATGTATTAAAGATGGCGGATTTAACAAACGCCCATAGTGGCGGAATTTAACAAACGTCCCAGCACGCTTTGAATTCACAAATTCTCCCCCTTATGTCCTTTGAAATCCCATTTTGGTCCTTTGAAATCAATCTTGGCAGATCCGAGCCCTGTATTTATTCAATGCATTTTAGAATTTCATCTTAAATTCGAATGAGAAACAACACATAACCTTCGGAATCCACATTTAATAAATATTCGTAAAAAATGTCCAAAAATTTTCGGTATTTTTGGCATTCTTTTTGCTCATTTCCATTCCTCTTTCATCAAATACACAACGCCAAAATGAGCTTCATATTTTTGGGCCAAATGCTCCTCTTGCTGCTGTAAAGTTGTTATTTTTGGCAAGTCATTGTTAGTCAACAATCCCTTCTCATTTTCCTTGCAAAAGTCTTCAAAATTAGGTTGGCCTTTCAAACAAGCAATAAATGCCCGATTTACCTGCTGAATTGAGAAATTTATTTAGCTGCTGATTTTCAAATAAAATACTGAAAGAATTTAAGAAAAAATGTATTATTATTTTCGATGTATTTTACAAATTTATTTAAAAAATTTAAAATTTTTTCATATTTCCTCTAAATTCTGCTATCATATTTTGTAATTGTTCTTTAATACCTCTATTATAACTATTCCTTCAAATTAATAAACACTAATTTTTGAGTCTTTGGAAAAAATAATCTTTTTTAATTTATTTTTTTTTTTGCTTTTGAAATTGGTTCATTTAAATATAATTTTTTCTTTTTGTTTTCGAAGTATAATTAAAATTAACTCGCCCTATAAACTCTGTCATAAAATGGTGAATTTCTCAATGCACTAGTTGTGTTCGCTTTATCCATTTTTTCCTCTTCTCGCGCATTTTTAAGCATTCTTTTCAATTTATTGTCAAATTCTTCGCGAAGCTTTTTATTCCAATTGCCAAAATTTGCGACATAATTCCGTAATGTATTCTCATTTTGCAAATTCAATTTACAACCAACAAGTTTTAGCCATACTTTCTTTGCTTTTCTCTTTTCGAAAATTACTCTTGAAATTATTTCAAGAATTTTTACAGTTTCATCTAATGACAGATTGCTATTTTTTATAAATTGAAATATTGGCCTAACTGCGGGCATTTGTTTGGCCAACATTCGCTGTTCAGTTGCAGAGACAATGAACAAATATTCTTCTAAAATGTGCAAATAATTGCGAAAATTTTCGCATTCTGATTGTATATTTTGCTCTTCTTCATTTTCCTCAGCAATTTTTGCACAATGCCAACTCCGTCTCATCAAATACAAAATGGGAAGAAAAGTCTCAAATGATTCTGACCACTCCACCATACATTCTGTACGCTCATCCTCTTCCATTTCATTACAAAATTGTTCAAAATTTGACTGCCCTTTCATAAATGGGGCAATCGCGACATCTTTAAACTGAAATTAATTTCTAACAATTGAAAAAATATATTAAGAGTAATTTACGGTCTGATCATATGGAATAAATGATTTATGCAACAGCTCTATGTCATATTCGTTAAAGATGACAACATTAATTGCTGATGATGCCCTTCCGCTTGACCATTCTCCCGTTTCTTCCGTTTTTTTAAACATTTCCCCAAAAGTTTCGTTAAATTTAGTTCGAATTAAATTTAAATGACTTTCGCTTATTTCATTGTCCCATTTTAAATCAAATCCCATTTGAACAATTGTTTCTTGGAATGTTTCTTTTTCGAAATTGGTTGCATATTTTAATTTGTTTTCATTGAATAATTTGAGTTCGTAATATCGCACGAAAAATGTTTTCAATTTGTGCTCATTTTCTTCACCAATTTCCGAATTGAAATAAAACATTGAAATTATTGCCAAACTTTTCACCGTCTCAGTTACTGTACTCATTGCATAAATTTGACCAAAATAAAACATTGGTTTTACTGCAGGCAATCCGGCGTAAACGCAGTACAAATATTCGTATAAAATGTCCAAATATTCTCGGTACTTTTCGCATTTTTCCCGCTCAGGATCTTCAAATTCTTTTCTAATTTTGGCACAGTGCCAATTCTCTCTTAACAAAAACACAACGCCAAGGGTAGCCTCATATTTTTTCTTATAATCAGCAATGATTTTCCAGTTTTCATCATTAAATTCTTTATCCTTACACAACAGCTCGAAATTGTGCGGATCTTTCACAAATTCGAGAAATAGGTGTTCATTATCGTACTGTAAAAGAAAAATTTAAAAAATTGATTGAAATATTTATTAATTATTACCAATTCATTTGCATTTTCGATGGAAAATTTCGCGACAAAAAAGACCAGAAGAATTAATTCATAAATAAAATAATTCATTTGGATTAATAAATTCTTTAAGGCAAAATTTAAAAATGTAAGGAGAAAGGTGTTCACAATCATGCGGACCTCATTGCTAAGGCTGCAGATTATGGTTGCCCAACATTTGCGGACCGACTTTTGCGGACCAATATTTTTGGACAAATTATAATAAAAAAATATTTTGTATCCTTGAATTACAATAAAATTTTCAGTTTTTCCTAAAAAATCAAAATTATAAGCGGCCAGAAGATACTTTATTGCTCGAATTTGATCTTTGTTTGGTTCTTTAAATAGACCTAAATTTTCATTAATTGCTTTGTCGTACTATCTTTGGACTTGTATCGTTAGCTTCTATGTCACATATTTAGTCCACGTGTATTATCCAATTAATACACCTTAATTCTATCCTGCAAAGTTCTATCTTCATCTCACACAACTTTGGAAAATTGAAAGTGTTCATATCTGATGATAGAAATGATTATTTTCACTTTTTAAAATTTAGTTTTACATAATTCTTTTATTTCCCTTCTTAAATTTTTTTTATTTGTAATTAGTCCGAAAATTCCGCATATGTCGCACTACGGCAGAATATATGAAATATAAAATCGTCAATATGGACACAAATATGAAAAAGGCCAAAATATGAGATTTTTTTATTCGATTTCAAAAAAATTTTTGGACACCAATTTAATTAACTTTACTTATTTTTTTTTTGTCAATTTGGTTGTTTGGCACTCAAACTTATTATTTACTGGGTGTCAAAAATATTTTAGAAGAAAATCATCATTTATATAGGTTAATAAAAATTTAGCAAAAAATTTGTGAAGCGAAGTAATTGATTGATTGGCCAAATAATGGGCATAGAATGCAAAAATAAAGGGAAAAAAAGATTTGCACAGTCGGGGTTTGAACCTGGAAAAAAAAAAAGAAAACCCAGAGCACAAGCTCCGCACCACAAACACAGACATACTTATCGTTAAAATTCTTTATTTTATTCATCCATAAAATTTAAAAAGTTTGGCACGTCATAACTCGGCACTCGGACTCATTTGGCAAAAAAAAATAACTTTTTTCTTAAGAACCTAGGGGTGCTCTACCCACCCACCAAGTTTCATTCCGAAATGCCACGGACACCTGATAACCTTCCTTTGTAAGCTACTATTTAGATTTTTCCCGCTTATTTTTTTAATTTAAAAACCTCTAAAGTCAAAGGACTGATTTTGAAAATTCGGTGTATTTTTGTAAAAGATTAGGCATAGAAAATGCCAATTTGTTGATTTTGGCATATATTTTTACATGAAGGGGTCAAGTAAAAATTAATCTATAAGGCGGTCCGGTGGTACCGACGGCGCCGCCTGAGAAAATTTTTTAATTATTAGTGTGATTTGTTAACAGATTTTGATTAAAAAATAAGGTAAATTTGGGACTTTTGAGATAAATTTGGGAAAAATTTTGGAAATTTTTCCCAAATTTTGCCTAAAATATCGGAAATTTGAATTCTGACGGAAACTTAAAAAATTTATAATCCATTAGTTAACAGATTTTCGCCAAAATTCGTCAATTTTGGGTCCTTTTTTGAAAAAAATATCAAAAGGATCGAGTGTTCGGCGGTGCCAACAGGCGCAAACGGAAAATTTTTTGCAGAAAAAATTCTATTTTGGCTAAATTTAGAAAATTTTTCTTTAACCAAAAATCTTAAAAAATTCTATGTAAAAATTATTCAAATAATGAAAAAAAAAAAAAATCCGGTTTACCGTGGTCAAATTTGTCCGGATCCGGATTCGAGAATTAGACCGGACAAGATTCCGGGATTAAAAATCCTGTTTTTTCCGGACTCCGGGTCCGGGTCAATTTTTCCTAAAACACCCGGATCCGGATCCCGGGAAAATCCGGTCGGGATCTGGTCTTGTTCCGGGCTCTATTTATTTGTTATATGAAACAAAGGCATGCCATTGCTTAATTGGAAAAATAAAAATTTAATGGGAGCCAATGTCTACATATTTTTAAAACCATTAACAGAATGATATCAAATCCCGTGCTGACGCGTTAGTTAATAGCACCTCCCCTGCACGTTAATGAATTATAAAGACGTTGTGGTGAAAAGAGTTGAAAAAATTCTACAAAATTCATGGCTTAGCCCTGTGCCCCCAAATAAATCAGAACAGCACTGAATGCACAATATTTGCGTTAAATTTACTTAATATTTCTTAACAATAAATGCTATTTGTGGGGGGGGGAGAATGAGTTGGCAAACGCGCGCATTGAGTCAATGTTTTGGCATAATTTTTTTGTTAGTGAGTAGATTCAATTCATGCCCAGAGAAACGAAGAAATTGTCGATACAAGAGTGGTTTTGCAAATGTCATATGAAACAAAAGTATGCCATTGTTTAAGGGGAGCGAAATGAAAGATTTAATGGGTGCCAATGCACATATTACTATTTTTGCCTCAACGCCAACTCAGTCCCGGTTCTTAGTACCTCATGTTTTATTTAGGGTGGTTCAATTTGGATTTAATAAATGATGAAAATTTGCGCGTTTTCAATGGTGGTCTAATATTTTCCACCATTTACCCATCTGTTCTCCGCACAGTCCGTTCATTTGGCTTTAGCCATTTTCCCGTGAGTGTTCGGATGGCAAAGTTACCTCACCTCATCCGCCGGACGGTCTTCCGTTTGGGACGAAAAATCTGTTCCGATTGAGACAATGGGATTTAGATTTTCAAAAAAACAGAGTGAAATAAAACATACAATATTGGGGCAAATCAAGGCGGTGCTGAAAAACTACGGAAGAAAGTTTATTTTGAGCGTGAAAACACAAAAAAATATTTTTGTCGGAAAATCCCTTCAGAAATTTTTTTTTTCCTTCTGGTTACGGGCCTAGGTAAAGTGTTTTAGCTGGATCAAAAAGGTTATTTAATCAAAAATAATTGCATTGTGAATTTAGCATTCGCCCTTCGCTTTCCCTTGTTTTCTCTGTTTGTGCCCACTGATCACTGTCCTTCTCCTTCAAATTGATCGCTCTGTCCGCCTCAATGTCTCCGTTTTCCCAATGGTCTTTCGCTTTTGCCTTCGTTTTTTCCCTCCTTTTGCGCCTTTTCTGTTGTCCATTGAACTCCATGAACATTTCGTTGGTTGTACTTCTGCTGCTGTTACTGCTGCTTCTGTTCGCATTTGGCTGATGCCATCGGCGATGGGAGGCGAGATTGGCAGGACAGCCGAAAATCTGACCAGGGGAGAGAGGCCGATGGAATTCAAAGTGACGCATTTGCTTTACTCCAATGCCATTTATAGGCAAAATCGCATTTGGCACCAATCCTTCCCCCATTGGCACTTTTTTTGCCTTTAGCCGCCAAATGCCGAAACCCCTCTCGAACATTCGGTGATGATTACCCTTCACTTCCCATCTTGACATCCAGCTGGAAGGCAACCAATGAGAGATGGATGAAAGGAAGTGCCGCCTCAGCAGAAGGCATTTGGGGGAGGGGGGGAAAGGGGAAGTGAATCATGCTGAGAAATGGTAGGGGCGCGGGAGGGAGGGAGGGTATTGTTTGTGTTGGCTTTGGGTGGTTATAATGTGTGGGGCAGAATGGGATTAACACCGGGAGAAGAGGGAAATGTGAAGAAGTGCCGAAAGAGGCATCTTTAGCAATCTTTTCTAATTGAATTTGGGGTAAAAGGTCATTTCGGAAGGTCGGCGCTAGGGGGGGGGGGATGTCTTATGCTTTGTCTGACTGTCTGTCATACGGTACTCCTTTTGGCACTCTTTTCGCTTCTTCGCCGTTCCCTACCTTCTCGCATTCGTTGCATCGGTACTCCGCGTGCCGAATTCGTGGGCATTTGTGCATCGCCAATCGGAAGACATCGCCAAAACGTATCTTCACAAGCAACTTGGTTTAACTCTTTGTCTCATTCACCTCGGTCTCTCTCTCTCTCTCTTTATTCTCTCTTATATCTCTCTTTCTATCTCTAGTTTCTTTTCTTTCATTATTCCTTCGCTCTCTCTCTCTATCTAATCTCTTTTTTTCTCTCTTTCTCTCTTCCCACCCCACTTGCCTTTGTCTTTACCTTGCAGAGTGCGCAAATACTGTCACCGATCACATTTTGTATGGCAGTGATCGCCTCCCGTGTTCCCTCCGTCACGTGAACAAATGGTGCCGACTCGTTCAACTCAGCCGTCGCCTGGCGCAGTTCCTCCTCGTCACAGAATGTCTTTTTTAAAATAATGCTTAATAAATTTGGTCTCTTCTGTCTCGAGTATCTGGAAATTTTAGGTCTCGAGCATCACTGCACTTCCCCACATCGTTTTAGTTAGATCTACCATGTCTCTAATTGTTTGGTCCTTGAGCATTCGATCTTTTAAGAATTTTGCACCTCTTGGAGTTTCTTTTCTTTTGCCTACTAGATACATCAAAACATCTTTATAATTACTATCATCAATTGGTAGATTTTTATTTGATTGCACTTTTCCAGCTGCTGTAATTTTAAATAATCTTTCTTTTCACTAACATAGTTAAAAAGATCGTTTAAAAGGTTCGGATGAATTAATGATGGTATATGCTCTGGGGTTTTGAAAAGTGGAAACGCCTCATCCTGAGTAGGCGTTTGTAATTGATACTCAGGTGTATTTTCTTTGAGTCTTTTTCTAGGAACAATCAGTTTTCTTGGTTCATCAGTCTCCACGGTTTTCGTTTGGGTAGTAACTCCTAAATATGGGGCAAAGTTTGAGGCGACGCCTTGGTTTTCAATCACGACTTTTTTGTGGCCTATTTTCAACCATTCCTTTTAAAGTGCGTCTTTCTTTATAGAACCAGTCATGTCTCTTAGCTTTTACATCCTCGCTTATGTTAGCACCGCTATTAAAGGCATTCAGTAGAGCATGATATTCAGCCTCGGGAACCATTAACATTTTCTTTGCGTATTTCATGATGTAATTTTTTCTAATAAATGCTGAGCTAATACACTCAAAACAGGAATTAGGACGGCTCCTAATGCTATACCTTTTCCCTGTTGCAACTTTTTTCGGGCAGTTTTTTCTGACCGTGATCGGGCTATTGCTCTCTAAAAATCCGCGTATTGTGCAAGTCTTGTTTTTTGTCTTTTCGTAAGATGGAAAGAAAAGCTCAAAATGTTCGCACAACTTTCGACAATAGCTAAAATCTGATCTGTTGTGGCAGTTTCAATCAGATAGTTTTTCTTTTGTTTAGACCTGATGGAGGCAAGCTTTTTCAAGAATGCTGTATTCTCCGTCATTTGAGAGCTAAATTGATACATTTTATTTATATAGTATTTTTATTTCCTTATATAGTTATTCTTTCGGTATATAAATCTCCAATTTTTCCTTGGGAAATATTTTGGTAGATAATCGGAATTCCTCTTCGGTATTTGGGTGCATGTTTATAAGCAGATAGCTAAATTGTTTATTTGTAGCAGCATTATATGCATCCATAAAATAATTAAGGCGTTTGGGGAATAATTGTGCGCCCAATGTTCTTATCTGTAATTGCCCTGAAGGATTACGCATTAATACCAGATAATGGGCATTAGCGCGAGCTATTTTAATGTCCTTTCCATAAAGACTTTGCGTCACAAATATTACACTAACATCCAATTATGGGAACCCCTGGTAAATAATAAATCCAGGACATTGTTCTGCATATTGAGCATTAAATCGTCAAGGATTAATAACAAGGGTTTTTCTTGCTCTTTAATCTTATTCAAGTCAGGAACTCCATTGAATGTCTCAACATCCTGTCCCATTAATCCTAAAATACTATCATTAATTTCTCCATAACAATAAAAAATTTTATTCGGTTCTGGTATAATTAATCGCCTATAATTTTTTAGAAACTGAATTAGCCATTGAGTCTTACCGCTTCCGGTAGCTCCTGATAGAATTAGTGTAAAAGGTCCACGAAACATTTTAGTTTTATATTGACTTGAATGAATTTAGAAAAATTCCTTTCAGATCATCTTTTTATGAACCTGAAATATTTTGTGGTCTGAATTACAAAAGAGGTAAAAGCCTGACAGCGTTAATATTTTGGACCGGTAAGGTCGTAATTACCGGAAGTCGAAATAATTCGGAAATTGAGGAAATGTACCACCATATAATTACCTATCTTAAAATGTCGCAAAAAAGATTAAATAAAATTTAAAAAAATTTTTAGTTGCCTCAATTTTCTATTTAGTACAAAAATTCAAAATCAATTAAAAATCATAAAAAAAATTTCCCATTTACTAGCCGTCCTTCAAAACTTTCTTCGATTGATTAATTACTTTACGGCGCAAGGGAGAAGACGGGGCGGCGAAATTGCAACAAAAAACTCCGCGGCGGAATGGAGGGAGGGAGGGTGCAAAAAATCAATTTTGCACCGTTCGTTTTTGAGGCAAATGAATAAAAGTGCGCAACCGCTCGCTTTCGGGAAAACCGAAATGCGGTAACCTCCCCAAATAGGCTTTGGCTTTTGATCAAAGAGGCGGTAAAAACATGCTCAATAGGTTTTGGCTCGGGCGGTAAGATCAAAGTGATCCCGCCCGGTTTTGCGGTAAAACATTCCCGATAGGGCGGTAAGATCAAAGGTAAACACCTTTCCCATAGGCACGGGCTTAGAATATGGGGTCGAACACCGTCCGGTTTCGGCACCATATACTACTGCCCTCGATAGTTTAAAAAAATTGTGATTTTTATAATGTGCCTTTCCCAAGTATTGTATTGAATAAAAAAGGATCTATACCCCGTTGTCCCTTGGGAAAGGCACAATTAGAAAAAAAAACACTATTTTTTTAACTCTACCGGAGGCGCAAATGTCGGGGGCGCAAATGTCGAGGCATCCTTTGAAGTACAAAATATCAAAAGAACTATTTCTATAATTTTATTTTGATATTTTTGATATATTTAAATAAATGAGTTCTCATGCTTACCCTGGTACAGCTGCAGGTAGAAATCTTACCCGCAGCTGAGGGTAAGTTACCGGGTTATGTTAACCGGGGGCACATGGTAACCCCGTAGTAAATGAGCAACCACGGGTTCATGGTCATTTAACATGGTTATTTGACCATAATGGTTGATGGTTCGTGAACACAGAGTAAAAGAAGGAGGTAGCAGGTCACTTAGCCATGGTAAAATGCAAACCCTGACCCGACCCATGGTTGCATGCTTGACCAGCAACTTTTAAAATTCTTCCAAAAATCATCAAAAATAGATAAAAAATATGAAATATAGCGGGTAAATTAACCCGCAGCTGAAGTTAGGTTAACACTTACCTCGTTCTTTCCCGTACGGGCTCAGAGGAAATTGTGATCGGGCATCGTAGACTGTCTTTATTCGTCTCGGAAACTTCAAACATGCATGATTCAGTACTTGCATATATTTGTCGAACCAATAATGAAAATGGAACTTTCTCTTCAAGCTAAATTTTGCCGAACTACCAAAGGAATTGACAATTGGATTAACTAATGGCTGATATTCACAGTTACTCTCCCCTTAGCCCTTGGGAAACGTGTTTATTTGAAGTAAATTTATGAACTAATAAGCGCAAGTTGCGAGGCGAAAATGTGACGAAACTGAACAAATAAAAAGAAATCGCCAGATTCTTTGAGTTCAGGGAAATAGACATTGAATAGGCTTTATCTCAAAACAATGTTTAATTTCTGAATTCAATTTCTTCCTTCAACCCTATTATTCTGGCGAAAAATTGGGGTGGAAGGCCTGATTTGAACCGCCGCTCGGGGCCCCTAACGTGGATCCGTTGTCTTAACCGATAGACCACAACCACCACTGGAGGGATGACAAGGGGCCATCCTTTATCTTTGGCCCCTGTTGATAATTGCTCCCACAGCTCTTCGGCTCCCTCAGCCATTTGAACAGCCATTACAGACCCGCATTCGTCCCCTTTCGTTATTTCCCATTCAAAATATCTTAGGCCAATTCGGGCAATTTTTCCAATATTAAAGTAGTAATAACAACATCGGTTTTAAACAATGCCATGCCTTTGCGTCATATGAAAAATTGCTCTTTTATCGACATTTTCTTTGCTTCACTGGGCGTGTAATTACTCAATAATAACAAAATTTGACACGTCAATATAGAGAGGTTTTGGCAAAATCTGGCCCAAATGGATAAGGAAGCATATGTGTTGGATTTCATTGTTACGCACTGTGCCTTTAATATATAATAATAATAATAGTAATTGATGCGTATGTGCGCATTTCTTTTTCTGCTGCTTTATATTTGAAGGCTCGGCCACATATGTACATATTTTATGGCAATTCTTATTTTTGACACACTGCCTGCCACACATGGGATTGATGAAGCTGCCAACTTTAACCTAAACGCGATGCCAATTCATCATCCCCTGTTTAGGCATAAAAAAAATTATTATACAAAATTTTATTTTCATTAACGCCAACAAATTACGAATTAAATGCTAATAAAATGCATCTGTTGTTTATTGGTATGGCATGACATGTAAAATGAGCGCATATTCGTTGGTGAAAAATCGAAGCATACGGGAGGGGTCCGCAGTTTTTACGAATTATTGCCAACACATCCTTCACTGCAGCTTCTCTCCAGTAACTCTGTTCGATTTATTATACTATCTCATTCTGCGTCTCTATGTAATATTTCTCTAATAATGGCACGCCACTTCAAGCGAGCGCTTCTAATGGCAATATAAAAGAGATGCCCAAACTCAACAAATTTCAGTTCTGAGACTTTTTTAGATCTAGTTTCAATGTTGCTGATGAAATTCCTATTCTTACATCATTATGACTATCTTAAAGGCATTAAAAATTTTGATTATTTTCAATAGAGTAAAATTTTTTGTGGTTTTAAATTAAACCTATCTCGTTTTAGGTAAGGCCGGTTTTGTTAACCGGTTTTTGGTCGGTTTCTTTTCCTCACCCGGTTAACAGAAACCGAAATCTGTATGTGATTATTTCCAATCCCAGCTCTAGTATTAAACCAAAAAATGAAAAATTTTCTTAAAATTACTCTTTTTTAAAATATGGCTAAAATTTCTTCACAAAATAAAATTGCAGATAAAAAGAAGTTACCCCGTTTCACGTTTTTTTAAAAGATTAATCTTTAACTAATTAAAGTCCACAACAGGGAAAAATCCACTTTGTGGACATCACATAAATAATTTGTCCACAAATAATGAGTAATAATACAACAGAAATAAGCTCGCCAAAAATAAATAAAATGAGAGGTCAACAATACATTAAACAAACACCCACTTATGTTAAAAGCAAATAATAATAGATAATTTTTTCCGGCCTTACATATTACCTACCCTAAAGGATTTTTAAGTTTTGTTTTGAATTGTTTCAATGATTTTTATTTCAATAATTTCTTTATCAAGTTGATTCCATAATTTGGTTGCCCTCCCGCAAAGGGAATAAATTTTTTGCCTAATTGGTATTTTGTATTAAATCTGTAAAAAGGAATGTTAAAGCGTTTAGATGGTTTAAAAATGTTAAATAATTTCAGATCTGTTCGGCCATAAATAATTTTATGGGCCATGAACAGATCAAACAATTTTCACCTGCTTTCCAGTGTTGGCAGTTGTAAGTATTCTAACCGTTTTTGGTATGGAATGGAAGAGAGGCTGCACTTAAACAGCACTCTTTTGGTGAAATATTTCTGAAAAAAAATGGCAAAATAGTGGCAAAATTAATAAAAAAAGTGGCAAAAATTGGCATGTATTTTTCCTTAAACTTGTTTCAAAAGCATAAAATCTATCAATCTTTGTATCTCTCTCTTTATTTTTTGCTTGCTCAGAATTTCGTTAAGAAAGAAGAAAATGTTTTCATGTCAAAAAATAATTCAAAAAACCCAATAAAAAGTGTGACATATGAAAGGAACATCGAATTAGTATTGTTTTTTTTCAAAAAAAGGACCTAAATTTTACCATTTTTGGGGAAAATTTAAAAAAAAAAAACTAAAATCATATAGTATATAAGGTATGTCGTGAATAATTATCATAATTTTGTAGCTTTTAATGGGTCAGGTCAAAGATGATTTTTTTGGAATGATGTTTTGATGGTTTTTGGCATTTTTGAAAAAACCTTGTCAGATGACCATTTTAGGCAAAATCCATTAGCAAATCAGACCTAAATTTACAAAATTTTCCCCGGTGGCATCTATCGGCACCTCCGACTCCCGCTCCTTTGTTTGAAAAATTGATTTTTGCCAGCGATTTTAAAAATTTTCATCTGACAGCCCTCTAGTTAATTGTAGTTTTCATCAATTAAAATAATAGAAGAATTTATTCCCATTCAAAATATAATTTTTTAAATTCCCCGGCGGTGCCGATAGGCGCCGCCGGAAATCAAAAATTGGATTTGATTTAAGAAGACTGTTTGAAGAAAAATAAATGAAAATTTATTTAAAATTGCTATGATGTATTTTTTTTATTAAAATTTAAAATTTAACCCAATTCATGTTTTGTTAGCTAACAAAAAGCCAATTTAGGGGTGTAAAAAAGTTTCGCTTTTCGAGACTAAGAACTCGAGACCAAGACCGAGACCAGAAAAACCCGAGACTTTTCTCGAGTCGAGACTCGAGACCGAGACTTTCGAGCATCACTAGTAGCAATACCCTCAAAATAGTGGCAAATGCCACTAAATAAAGGCAAAATCGCATGCCTGCCCGGAGCAAGCGAGCGGCGCCCCACCTTTTGCCACCGTAGTCGAGTGTGCCGTGTCTTGTCAAATATTCTTTTTCTCTTAGATTTAAAAAAAAGTTTTTTGCTTATAACTAGGGCTCGGAAATGAAGTCAAATGACTTTTTTTTTCTGCTGACATGGGATGGCCTAAAACATACGTAAAACGTATTTTGATTTTGAACTTTATTTGAAGCTTCTACGATGACTTTTATAATGACTTTTTTGACTTTTTCTCACTTTTTGAGATTTTATGACTTTTTGGCCTATTTTTCTGACTTTTCATGAGTTTTTTTATATGTTTAACTCAGAAAATCGAAATTTTCATAAAAAAGTACCATAAATGAAATAACCCCTAAAAATTGGCCTTTCAAATTTTGAAAAATTATAATTTTCTAAAAAATTGTTCTTAAAATTATTATTTTTTTTTAAATTTTGTGAAAGACCCGCATATGTGAATACATTTCTGTTTATGTTTTTAAATTTTGCCTTAAAGAATTTATTATTCAAAATGATTTATTTTATTTGTAAAATATTTCTTCTGCTCTTTTTTGCCGCGGAATTTCCCATTGCAACGGCAAATGAAGTGGTGGTAAGTAATGAACTATTAATGGTTCAATTCATTTTAATTTTTTTTTTTTTGTACAGTATGATAATGACAACTTATTTCTCGTATTTGTGAAAGATCCACAGAATTTTAAGCAGCTTTTGATGACCAAACAGAATTTTAAGCAGCTTCTGAAGACCAATGGATTTTTTATTGACAAACACCCATTTTTATCAGAAAAATACTGGGCTACCCTTGGCGTTGTGTTTTTGTTAAGAGCGAATTGGGATTGTGCCAAAATTGGAAAAGAATTTGTAAAAAAGGAGCAGCAAGAATGCCAAAAATACCGAAACTATTTGGACATTTTGTACGAATATTTGTTTCGCGTTTACGCCGGATCCACCACAGTGAAGCCAATGTTTTATTTTGGCCAAATGTATGCATTGTGTTCAGTAACGGAGACGGTGAAAAGCCTGGCAATAATTTCAAAATTTTATTTCAATTCAAAGTTGGGCAATTGCAAAGGATACAAATTGGCAACATTTTTCTTGGGATATTACGAACTCAAACTATTTAATGATGAGGACAAATTGAATTATGAAGAAAATTCAAATTTAAATTCAATCCGACATAAATTTGACGACATTTTGGAGGAAATGTATAAAAAAGCGGAAGCAAATGCAATGTATAGAATAATGAAATCACCAGCAAATTATGTTGTCAACTTTAACCATTACGACATACAGCAGTTGGATTCTTACTATTGGCACTATGAACCTGCGGTATAATTTTCATTAGAATATTTTTCAATTGTTGGAATTAATTTCAGTTTGAAGAGGTCGCATTTATTCACTTTATGAAAGGGCAGTCCAATTTTGAACAATTTTGTAATCAATTCGAAAAGGATGATCGCATAGAATGTAGGGCGAGTAAATGGGAAAAGGATGATCACACAAAATGTATGGGGTTGTCAGAATTATTTGCAAATTATCTTCCCATTTTGTATTTGATGAGATGGAATTGGCATTGTGCAAAAAATGCTGATGAAAATGAAAAAGAGAAAGAAATACGATTAAAATGTGAAAAATATCGCAATTATTTGCGCATTCTTTACGAATATGTGTTTATTGTCTATGCAACTGAACAGCGAATGTTGGCCCAACAAATGCCCGCAGTTAGGCCAATATTTGCTGGAGGACTTCTTAATCTGTCATTAATTCGAATTGTAAAACTTCTTCACGAAAATTACGAGTTAATTTTCGAAAGGGGGAAAACAGCAGATCATAAGATCGAGTGGTTCAACCATCCTCAGTATAAATTAAATTTGGTAAATGAGAATGAGTTTCGAAATTATTTAGCAAATTTCGGCAATTGGAATAAAACACTTCGCGAAGAATTTGACAATAAATTGAAAAGAATGCTTAAAAATGTACGAGAAGAGGAAAAAATGCATAAATTGAACACAAATCACCCATTGTGCAGTTCAACATTTTATGACAAAGTTTCCCAGGCGAGTTCTTAATTATACACCAAAATAAAAAAAATTTTAAAATTAAATTTAAAAATCTACTAATTTAGTCAAAAGCTAAAAAAATAAATAAAAAGACAATTTTTCAAAAATTCAAAAATTTGAGTTTTAATTTTAAGGAATAGTATCATGGGATATAAAGAATATTTATAAAACATGAATCAGAATTTTCAGGAAATAAAATAAATTTGAATACTTTAAATGAATTTCTAAAATACAATGAAGAATAAATTTTAATAAATTTTTCTTCAATTCTTTCAGTATTTTATTTGAAAATTAGCTAAATATTAATTTCTAAATTCAGGAGGAAAATCAGGCATTTATTGCTTGTCTGAAAAGCCAATCTGATTTTGAAAACTTTTGCAAAGAAAATGAGAAGGGATTGCCGATTCTTAGCAATCTCAAATTGTCAGAAAGTGCCACTTTACACCAGCAGAAAGAGCATTTGGCTCAAAAATATGAAGCTCATCTTGGCCTTGTGTATTTGATGAAAGAGTATTGGAAATGTGACAAGATTGGAGTGGAATTTGAAGATAAGGTGCAAAAAGAATGCCAAAAATATCGAAAATATTTGGTTATTTTTTATGAATATTTGTCAAGTGTGCATTCTGAAGGTCATATGTTTTTTCTTATAGAATTTACGACCAAAAAACTCACTGCCTTTATTAATTAATATATTTAAAAAGTATTTTTAGATGATGATCCTGCCAAGGCTATAAATTCTCAGCTTCTTATCCGAAAAGTTGAACTTTTTGGTACACTAATTGAGGTCATAAAATGTTTTAACGAAATATCGAAGTCCTATTTGAAATCAGAATTTCGTGAAACTGAAAAATACATATTGGAAAATCCGGAAAATTCAAACATTTCCATCGAAAATTTAGAGCAAATATTTGAATCAGAAAAGAAAAGCGAAGAAAAAAGGGATGCAAAGCTAAAGGAATTTGATGAGAAACTGAAAAAAACTGTTGCAAAGAACGGACGAAAATGGAAAGGAAGAAGAAGACAAATTAAAAATGATAGAAGAGAAAATAGAAATATTTGATAAGGAAATCAAGGAAATATTCCAAGATAAACGAAAAAAGATGGAAGAGGAAATTGAAGAAAAGGAATGGATAAATGCTCTAATGAAAGTGTTGAAAAAGAAAAGGGCCGCACACAATGACAAATTTGGCACTCTCTTGAAGTCGCCACTTTATGGCATGGATACCAATTCATTGTGGTATTGGGTTTAGTAATTCTTTGGTTATAAAGCAGCATGCTGCCAAATAACTTTTTTTTATTCCCTTTCCGTCCGCGACGTTTGGGTCTGATTTTTGGCATCCAATTTCCGTTTTGCTATTTTAAATTTGAAATCGGCGCCTCCCTGGCTCTCACATTGTGTAACCAACTTCGTCCTCACATTTTAAACTCACGACCCTAATCCCCTAGTACTCTTTCAATTTGTGTGCTTCACATTTATATTTAATTGGTTAAATCTTTTTTGAAATTTTTTGCTATTCCTTTAAAAAAATTTAGCCTAAAGTTTTACTTGGGCCGAAAAAATTATGAACTTTAAGAAAAAAAGTTTTCAGAAAGACCATTAGAAATTCAAAGTTTAGTTTTTGGCCATGTATTTATAAAAAAATGGTATCAAAAAACCTTCGAAATAAGAATATCACTGGTCAAAAAAAACGATAGATTTTAATGCAAGGCTCCCATCGCCCGAGCTTTCAAATTAGTGTACAAACAAGGCGATTTCAAAGTGTGCTGGGTCGTTTTGTAAATTCCGCCACTATGGGCGTTTCGTAAATCCGCTATTTTTTACTTTTTTTTCCGAACATAATCGATCATAACTTTGCTCAAAGACAACTAAATTTAATAATCTTGGTATGGTCCGATAGCTATTGGTTAGCTCTATTAACCTTCCAAATTTCAAAAAATCTAATTAATTTTTACGAAAATTGTGACTGTGATAATGAAAAATAAAAATATTTTTGGCTATATTTTTCTTAAAACTTACTTAAACTTTTTGAAATTTGATAGGAAATCTAACCAATAGCTATCGGACCATATCAAAATTATTAAATTTGGTTGTCTTTGAGCAAAGTTATGATCAATTATGTTCGGAAAACAATTAAAAAATGGCGGATTTACGAAACGACCTAGCACCATTTCAAAGTAAATAAGATCGAAGATTTGTTCGGGGAAAATTTGGAAAAATTGGAGTGTTTTTTGGTAACAAATTTGGCATAAAAAAGAGGGTTAGGTTTTCAAAAAAAACTATAGGTTTTCAAAAAACAAGGAATATTTTTTTTTAAATGATTGCTTTTTTCAATTTTTTGCTTGGTGCCGAAACGAACCCGGGGCAAAAAAACGGGGGCCAAACCGAGAACCGAAACGCCGGTGGCCCAGTGAACGCAATTTTGAGAACGGTACCCATTGCACCATGACAAATAGACTGATATTCAGTGCAGGCCGACTAGAAAACACTCATCAGCAAAATTGGGAAAAAACAGAGTGAAATAAAACATACACAAATGTAAACCGACATTTGCGCCCCAATGCCCAGAGGAAATCTCAGAATCAACTAAACTTAATATTTTTAGTATCATTCGAATGCCCTTAATGTGTTCAATTAGTATACCAAAAATAAAAACATTAGTAAAGTTGCAAATAAATTATGACCTGAAAAACACGAAAATCTGTGAATCGAGATTTTTGTGATCTTTTTATCATAACTTTTTCAAAATAAAACAAATTCTTTTGATTTTTGATATACCAATAGAGTACATCGAGAACTATTGAAAGAAATAAAAAATCTAAGTTTAGTTGATTCTGAGACTTATGCTTTGTCCCGGGGCGCAAATGTCGCTGCACCATCATATAAAATGCATACTTTTATATATTGGGCAAATCAAGGCGGTGCTGAAAAACTACGGAAGAAAGTTTATTTTGAGCGTGAAAACACAAAAAAATATTTTTGTCGGAAAATCCCTTCAGAAATTTTTTTTCCTTCTGGTTACGGGCCTAGGTAAAGTGTTTTAGCTGGATCAAAAAGGTTATTTAATCAAAAATAATTGCATTGTGAATTTAGCATTGGCACTTCGCTTTCCCTTGTTTTCTCTGTTTGTGCCCACTGATCACTGTCCTTCTCCTTCAAATTGATCGCTCTGTCCGCCTCAATGTCTCCATTTTCCCAATGGTCTTTCGCTTTTGCCTTCGTTTTTTCCCTCCTTTTGCGCCTTTTCTGTTGTCCATTGAACTCCATGAACATTTCGTTGGTTGTACTTCTGCTGCTGTTACTGCTGCTTCTGTTCGCATTTGGCTGATGCCATCGGCGATGGGAGGCGAGATTGGCAGGACAGCCGAAAATCTGACCAGGGGAGAGAAGCCGATGGAATTCAAAGTGACGCATTTGCTTTACTCCAATGCCATTTATAGGCAAAATCGCATTTGGCACCAATCCTTCCCCCATTGGCACTTTTTTTGCCTTTAGCCGCCAAATGCCGAAACCCCTCTCGAACATTCGGCGATGATTACCCTTCACTTCCAATCTTGACACCCAGCTGGAAGGCAACCAATGAGAGATGGATGAAAGAAAGTGCCGCCTCAGCAGAAGGCATTTGGGGGGGGGGGGGAAAGGGGAAGTGAATCATGCTGAGAAATGGTAGGGGCGCGGGAGGGAGGGAGGGTATTGTTTGTGTTGGCTTTGGGTGGTTATAATGCGTGGGGCAGAATGGGATTAACACCGGGCGAAGAGTGGATGTGAAGAAGTGCCGAAAGAGGCATCTTTAGCAGTCTTTTCTAATTGAATTTGGGGTAAAAGGTCATTTCGGAAGGTCGGCGCTAGGGGGGGGGGATGTCTTATGCTTTGTCTGACTGTCTGTCATACGGTACTCCTTTTGGCACTCTTCTGCCCATCATACGGTACTCCTTTTGGCACTCTTTTCGCTTCTTCGCCGTTCCCTACCTTCTCGCATTCGTTGCATCGGTACTCCGCGTGCCGAATTCGTGGGCATTTGTGCATCGCCAATCGGAAGACATCGCCAAAACGTATCTTCACAAACAACTTGGTTTAACTCTTTGTCTCATTCTCCTCTGTCTCTCTCTCTCTATTTATTCTCTCTTATATCTCTCTTTCTATCTCTAGTTTCTTTTCTTTCATTATTCCTTCGCTCTCTCTCTCTATCTAATCTCTTTTTTTCTCTCTTTCTCTCGCCCCACCCCACTTGCCTTTGTCTTTACCTTGCAGAGTGCGCAAATACTGTCACCGATCACATTTGGTATGGCAGTGATCGCCTCCCGTGTTCCCTCCGTCACGTGAACAAATGGTGCCGACTCGTCCAACTCAGCCGTCGCCTGGCGCAGTTCCTCCTCGTCACAGAACGCCTTTTTTAAAATGATGCTTAATCAAACCGACAGTAAATCCAAATTCAAGAAACATTTTCCTGCCAAACAAGCACTTATCAACAAAAACCCATTCTCATCACTTAAGCTTTCTGGGTCATTTCCTTATTATTTGTTTTCCTCTATCGCATTATTCGGCTCTTTTGGCTATAAATCTTATCATCTTTTTCTCATTTTTATCCATTTTCGGATTGACTACGGAATTTTTTCTAAAAAAAATCACCACCAAAATGAAAATTCTTATGCAAAATATGAATCAATTTTAAAAATTCGAAAAATTTGATTAAATGAATTTTACACCGGAAAATCTTGAAAAAATCACACTAACTGAAACAGCGAAAAATTATCATTTTTCATGCTTGAACATATTTAATAAAAAACTTTTAATGCTGCATTTTTCCAATTTTTTTATGCCCTTTCGTGCCTTTTTTGGAATTTTTTGTGCATTTAGGCGCCTTTTTGGCGATTTTTTGTAACTTAAAGTGCCAGCCCTAGTGGTTAACCATTCCGTTCCATTGTGTGCCCGTTTTTTCCTTTTTTTCACTCACCTTTATGAACATTCCGCTGACCGGCGAGTCCGTCTCCGTCTCGCACTTGTGCAGTCGGAATATCTTCCGCTTCACTTCTTTCTTCAGTTTCATTTCGTCTTTACGCGTGCGCTTCCGTTCTTCCTTCATCCCTTCGCCCCTCTCTTTTTTTGTTCTCTTTTTCTCCCTTGGCTTTTCTTTTGCCTTTTTCTCGTCCTCTGATTCTCTCCACTAAAACTGTTTGCCTAATTAGTATTTGCCTTGGGTCATTTATTTGTTTCACCTTAACCTTTTCTCCATCTGCTGTTGCTGCCCCTTCTTTCTTCTTTGTGTCTTCCTCCTCTTTCAGCAGAAGGGGGGACTCCGTTTCATGAGTGAAATCAACTGAATTACTACTGTAGCGCGTGTCAGAGACGGGTACGGTTGAAGTGAGGGCGAGAATAGAGTGAAGCAGAGAAGTATGCTGTTGATCGAGAAGAAGTTGGAGAGCAAGTGCGCGAAGATCATCAGCAGAGAAGGCGAGTGGTGAAGAGACAGTAGGAGAGGAAGAGGAAGGAGGGAAGGAGAGCGCAAGGGGAGAAGAGACAGAAGGAGAGGAGGAGTGAGGGAAGATAAAAGCGGAATTTGCAGAGAAATTAGGTGGGGGCAAAATGGGGGACGACGAGGAGAAGAGGGAGGAGAGCAGAGAGGACGAGTGGGAGGAGAACATCTCTGAAGAGGGGAAGAGGGAGAGACGTAAGACAGCAGTTAGAAACAGAAAAAATGATGCAAGGGAAAACAGGGAAGAGGGAATGGGGAGGGGAGAGAGAGCACCTAGGGGGGAGGAGGAAACGGAGGAAGAGAAGGGACAGGAGGAAATACGGGGGGAAGAGGAGGGAAGGGAAAGGAAGGTAAGTGCATAAAAAGGGGGAGGGGAGGGAAGTGAGAAAGAAAAGGACTGAACAGGGCAAATGAAGGGAGGCGCAGAAAAGGGGGAGGGATGACGAACAGGGCATGACATAGTTTTCAAATCCAACCGGAGAAGAAAGCGGCTTAATGACATCATTGGAGTGCCAAAGTTAGAGGGTTTTTCTCAAAAAATCACTGAATTACGGGGCACACACTATGGCCTTTCTCAGCCCAGCAGCAGTTGATTAAATGGAGCCAATTTTTCAATGGGGAGGGAACGGTACGCAATGGAATGGTAATTGTTAGGGTCGCGCAAATGATGGGAAAGGCAATGGCGAGCGAAGCGACCGAAACTGCGATTAGCTTATGAAAAGTGAGGGGAGGGGGATAGAGGGGACGGGGCTATGCTCTCGACAGTTCTCGGCAAAATGATGATGACTGGGAGGGGGGGGCAGGCAAATGAATGCCCCTTTGGGGGGGGGGGCAAGGAAAAGGACGGAATGGGCCATCTGTCCTTCTCCGTTCCCCCGCCCCCTATTCTGTGGAATACTACAATCCTTTCCTCTCTCTTTCTCTCTCTATCTTTCTCTCTACCTCTCTCTCTCTCTCTCTCTCCCTCTCTATCTTTCTTTCTTTCTCTCTCTCTCTATCTTTATTTTTGTCTCTCTCTATCTTTCTCGTTTTTTTTTTAATCCGCAAAATACAATTGCTGACAGATTTAGTGTCGTTTTTTCGACACAGACCTTTGTGCTAGGGTTTGGATATCGAAAGCAATCCGCAAGTGCGGATCTCAAAAAAAACCCCGCATTTCAGCAATCCGCAATTTGTCCCTTGCCTTGAGGGTGTCCGCTCAAAGCAATCTGTCTGACGGGTGCCTCAATTAATTGGTCGGCCGCTCGTCACAAATATGCCAAAAATGTAAATTTGCAAACAGAGAAAATGGGGGGGGGGGGGGGGGGGGGGGGGGGGGTAAGCCGAAAGAACAATGAATAAAGGGGAAAAGAGATAGACAAATCAAAAATTTATGGAAATTCTTTTGAAGGGGCGAGAGTGAGGGATTGACAGGGAGAGAAGGGAAAAAGCAGCAGAATGCGGGGGGGGAAGCAGGGAAGGGGTGAGGAAGACAGGGAGAGGAAAGGGGGAAGAGGGAGAATTCTGCGGAGGCGTGGGGAGACTGAGAGAGTAGAGACTTAAAACAAAGAAATAGAGGGAAAGCATAAGAGGGAGACAGAAAAAGGGGGCAAAAAGAATGGAAACCGAGTACAATCGAGTGAGATAAGGAGGGAAACGGGAATGATTGAAGGATAAATGAAGAGGAGAGACGGAGAGGGCGAAGAGAGGGAGAGTGGGAGTGAGTAAGGAATACTGTAAGATTTTTGGGGAGTAACTAAGGAATACTGTACAAATTTTGGGGCTAATAAAATAAATATTCCTCCCCCGGGGAGGGGTTGGGGCGGGGGAGGGGGGGAAGCGATCATTTTTATGAACAAATGAGCCCAATTGTCCTGCTGCTGATTTGCTCTTCTCCATCCTCCATTTATTTCTTTCTGCTGTTCACCCTCCCTCTCTCTTTCTCTGTGCAAATTTCAATTGTTTATTTGCGCAGAAAATTCCCTCCCCCGCGCCCGCCCAATTCCTTCCGGCGCGGAGGACGCGGGGGGCAGATGTTCTGTATTCATTAGGGGGGCAGGTGAGAGGCATTTTGGAGGGGCTTGGCCGGACAGACGCGGCCATTCCCGGGTCATCGTAGTCGAGAGAAGGAAGGAAAAGGCATTTTTGGCGCCATCACAAAATTTGAGTGGGCAAATGGTCAGCAGGAGAGGAGGGAAGGGAGGTGGTAATTTTCATTATGGAGAAATTTGATAAGAAAAATATAGGAAAAATTGAGAACTAAAATGCCTCAGACCTAATTTTATAGAAATTTTTATAGGTTAATAATATTTTAATTGTTAAATTATCTATCGTTAACGGCCCCATGAAAAAAGCCTTTAAAAATTACCAAGGGTAAAGATTGTTGAGGTCATAAAATAGGAAATTCCTTGGGCAAGGGGGGAACAAAAAAATAACCAAGGTTTTATTGGAATTTTTCGATACTTTTGTTATTTATTTAAATCATCCACCACCCAACGTCAGCTCACTTAACCCAACTCCTCCCTTTCCCCCCCCCCCATAACAATTTGTCTTTTTCTCTTTATTTATTTTTGTGTGTTTTGTACCAACCCACAGCAGCAGCAGCTGTGCCAATTGGTCATGCTTATTTGTTGATGACCTGCAGCAGAAAAAAAAAATGCCAAAAGCGATGAACGGCGAAAAGTAAACGAAACGATGGGAGGGGGGGGGGGGCGACAGACCAGCGAAAGAACGGACGGACGGACGACGAACGCATCTGTCCCTTCCCCACCTCCGCCTCCCCCCCCCCCCATACTATCCTCCCGCCCTCACCACCTCTCCCTTCTTTCTTTCTGTTCTCTCTCTTCCCTTTTTTTCTCTCTCTCTCCTCTCTCTCTTTTCCTTATTATTATTTGCCTCTCCTTTCTCTCCGTCCTTTCTTTGTGTGTGTCCTACTCACTTTTTCTGTCCATTTTCCATTACTTTTCGGTCACTTGTTGAAAGAGAATTTGGCAGATGCAGAAGGGAGGGGGGAATGGCATGCAAAGATGGAATGACCGGCACCGACTCGCGCGGCGCAAACGGCACATGGAAGTGGAGGAAGGCTAATTGCCAGCGGAGGGAGAAGAAGAAAGATGGATGAATGAATGGGGGAGAAGGGCGGGGAGGAGAGGGGGCGGGGGTAAGCGGGAGAGGAAAAGCATAAAGCAAAACAACAACAAAAATGGGGGGAGAGCGATAAAGCGAGAACAGTCGGAGAAGACAACCCGGGTAGAAAGGGAGTGTGAAGGAGAGAGATGGGATAGGGGAGGGGTAAAAATCAGGGAGAGAAATAGCGGAGAGCGGAGGGGGCGCGAGGGGAAGAGGAAGGGAAGTACTTCAACATTGTAATTTTTGAACTAGATTAAAGAATATTTTTTTTTGATATTTAAAAACTCACATTATATTAATAATTGTTTTGTCAAAGAGAGTTTTTTAAACATTGAATTTGTTCTAATTTTGTTCTTTTCTCCAAAAAATTGGTCACTGATCATTGATAAGGCTGATCAGTAAATCGGCCGCGCTCTTTCGGATCAGTTGAATCGTCCGCGCTCTTTCGGCTCCATGCCACAACATTTGCGCACATTGCAATGGCAATTGGTCGCCGCTTTGGGGCAATAGCAAATGTCGTCCAGCTGCATTTGCTTCTTGCATTTCTTGCAATTGAACACAGATTCCAACGCCTTAAAATAAGAGATTTTTGCTGAATTATGCGAATAAAATTAGGAATTAATTCGAAATTTGAATCTTCACTAATTGGCGATACGAATAAAAATTAGGATTGGTTGGCTGGGTAAAATTTATAATCAGATAATCCAGGGTTCCCATCGACCGAACTAGATTTCAAAGTACAGCCAACGCGATTTCAAAGTACATAAGGGGGAAAATTTGTGAATTCAAAGTACACTTCAAAAATTTATCATTTGCACTAGAAAAATCGTTATTTAATTCAAATGTTTAGATTTTTTCACCAAGCGGGGGGAGGCGGTGCCGATAGGCGCCGCCGGGAAAATTTTTGAAAATTTGGGTGTATTTTTGTAACAGATTTTGCACAAAAAATAGTCGAATTAAAGTGAATTTAGAGAAAATCTAAGGTAAAAGGGGTCCGGTGGCGCCGATAGGCGCCACCGGGAAAAAATTTGAGAATTTGGGTCTGATCTGCTAATGGATTTTGGCTTAAAATGAACATTTTTTACCTTTTTGGGCAAAAAGCCGTTTTCAAAGTACATCTTTAGAATAAAGTACGCCTTCAAATTTTCAAAGCATGAAAGCCGAAAATAAAGTACGTACTTTGAAATAAAGTACGAATGGGAACCCTGAGATAATCCCAGAAAACCCCGCTGAAAATATGAAAAGTAAATAATTGAATTTAGTTTTTTTTTTATAATGCACTAAATGAAAAATTATTGCCTATGTTTTTTATTGAGAATTACCGCAATTTTTGGAAAATTTTACTTTATTGTAGGCCATCATCATGTTGTCCAATGCATAATTCCGTGCAATTTTGAGCAAGTGATTCAGCAGGGATTTGTCACCTTAATAAGTTAAATAAATCAGAAGATTATTTTTCATATTTTTATTTGCTTTTTCCAAAAAAAAATAATTAAAAAAAGTGAAAACTCTGTCTAAAA
Organism: Heterodera filipjevi; assembly: GCA_039877585.1. Taxonomy (NCBI): domain Eukaryota; kingdom Metazoa; phylum Nematoda; class Chromadorea; order Rhabditida; family Heteroderidae; genus Heterodera; species Heterodera filipjevi. The sequence goes on from JBDPZO010000002.1 coordinate 12,633,506, forward strand.
CAGGCCCTTATCCAGAACAGTTATAAAGAGGGTTCAGACCGACCTCCTCGATTCCCCGACCCAAAAGTGTTGAATGGAAGAAATTTTTTTTTGAAATTTTTGTAATTTCATAACAAATTTTATTAAAAAGTACAAATTCTCCTGGTCATTCTTTAGAACATTGTTAGACGCTTTTTGGGTACGGTCTTTGTATGAAAAACGCATAAATTAAAATCAAATCCAATTTATATATTCTTGAATTAAAGTCAAATCCATTTTTTATAAATAAAATAGTCTTCATTTTTTTTACTCCGTCGTACTCACTCGTCCTCAGTGGTCCATGAGCAACAGCCTCAGCAGAACTTTTCGGAAGTGAGTTCAGATGTTGAAGAATCTCATGACAGTTTTGCTTGTTGAGAACCTCCGTGAACGGGGCAAACATCATGATGACCTCTTCATGGTCATTATCCTGTACAATGAAAATATGCTACAGTATGTCACCTAATAATAAAATAATGTAATATTTTGTATCCCAGGATATACGGTACTACAAAAACTTAAAAACCCTTATCCGGGAGGGGTCACTTGAGTGCCGACGATTAAGTGCCAGTTGTTGGAATTGTATTCAAAATATCGCCAAGGACAATTTTTCTTATTTAACCTTCTTTTTTTTTGGAAATTGGTCTTTTTCTCTTAAGAGGTAGGGTTTTTTTTTTAAATTGGATTAATTTTCAAATAAAAGGATTAAGTGTCAAATGGACTATATTGCTAAACTATTTCTTGGGTATTTGTCGGACCGAAATTTGCAAACATGCCCAAATAAAAGATTCTTTTTACCATTGCAAAGGTCCATTCAAAAAGAATGTATACGGTAAGATTATTTTTTATTGTAATTATTTTTGTAATAATCATTAATTATTTATTTTTGCCAACCATAAACAGTTCCCCCCCTCTGCACTTGGTGTGGTCCGGATGAGTAACACGAGTCATTTTGCGGTAACTTGCATTTATTTCTTCGGCCGTAGCATTTTCAGGCCCACAAAGCAACTCATATTAATGGTGGGGGGTGGGGGAAAGGAAGGGCTGGGACAAATAAAAACAAAATTTCAAAATATAAAATAAGACAAATTATTTTACGTAGAAAATCAAAAAAAAAAAATTAAAAATATTTCGTGCAAATAGAAACAGAGTTGTATTAATACTATTTATTTAGTAGTGCTGTTCGAGATTAATTTTTTTGAGGCAATTAGCCTGAGGGAGGTCCGACCCGCCCAAAAATACCCGAGAAAATTTAGAGTCGAGAAACGAGACTCTCGTACAACACCACTATTTAAGCATTCGTCGCCAAAAAATTTATTGAAAACTTTCTCTCCATTTTCTTCTCAACCGAAGCATCTTAATAGGTGCGGAGGGAACAGCTGAAAAAGAACATTTAATTAAATGAAGAACACATTTTAAAGGTCATCTTAAGCCAATGGCATGGCGAAAATTGTTTTTCTACCCTTTTTGATGGAGACAATTTCTTCGGGATTTTATGCGCGCATTCCAATTAGAAGAATTCAATTATTTGATAGAATTTCCGGGAAAAGGTCGAAGACTTAGGCTTATTGCTGCTTTTTGTTTAAGAAGCGGTACCGTGTTTTTTGTGTTCGACCTTCGGAGCGAAACCCGGTGTTTTTAAATAAATATTTTTTCTACCGTACCATATGCGATGGTGACACGTTCCTTTGGCATCCGCACAGTAACACAATTCATCGAGATGCTCAAGTTTATTGCCACATTTGTTGCATTTCATTTCCATTCTGAAAATAACAAAAAATATTATTATTTCAAAGTATTCATTTAATAATTACTAATTGTTCCTTGTTGGTAATTAATATTTAATTCACTTGACGCCCTGTTCAAATGCTTCAGAGATATCGTCCAAACCAAGATCGGACAGTTGCTCTTTCACATGTATGAGGGCATTTCCGTTCTGAAAAATATTAATGCATATTATTTAAAATATTTTTTTTTAGAAATTTCGCGTAAATTACTAAAGATTTAAAAAGTAAATAAAACTTTCAAAAAGTGTATTACTTTGAATTTCAGCACATTCTTCATGCTTTCGATCAGATCACCACGCCCGCGCACAAGAAGCAGTTGGCTGATCGGCAGATTTACTTGGTCTTCGGCCGACAACACCGTGCGCTCTTCATAGACGAACGGGAAAAGTATACGAAAAAAATAATAAGGCAAAATAGAAAGCACCCTAGCGAACATCACAATGTCCATTTTGAGATGGGGGGGGGTAAGAAAAATCTGGCAAAGGCAAAAAAGAAGACAATCTTATACACACCATAAGAAAATTCAACTTAAATAATTGATGTGTTAAATGCGGGTAAAATTAATGTGAGATCAATGCGTATTTTTCTGATCAATGGGTGCCAACATTGGCTCTTATTTTTACCATTCTAACATAAGAGAGCAGGGGTGGAGAATCCCCTAAATCACAACTTTGCCAAAACAATACCCCCGAGGGGCAGAAGCAGATGGACAAAAAGATAATCCAACACAATAGGCAATGTTTTCATAGGAACAAACAATACAAAGACAGTCCAAAGTGCAACAAAATAGTCAACATTCCTTTTTACACTTTTAAAAAGAAATAATAATAATACAAATATTTATTATATTTTCAACTGTCATGCATATGATGGGCCAAAAATTAAGTGCAAATCCAAGGCAGAATGTGAGCTAAAGATTTGCAGTAATTAATGTGAAAATAGGGTTCTATGAGCTATGCCACTGACCTTCGGGTGAACTATTTATTGTCTTAGTTTTGGAGTTTCAAGGCGCATTTCGGTATTTGTTCATTGGTCATGTGACTGGTTGGAGGCGGGGCGAAGAGAGAAAATTTTACATTGTCAACTAATATTTGGGTAGTTTAATATTAATTAAAAAGGTTTATTCTTTTATATTTACAATAAGTTTATTTTGGCATTTTCAACCCAAATTTTACTGCCAAAAATCTGCCGCGGTAAATCTTTAAATTCCAAAGCCTAATTCGAATAGTGTTGGCATTGAATAATACCTTATAACTATGGGGATGCTTTTTAAGTGGCTTCAAATCCCAAAATAGCCTAATATAATAATTACAGAAAAGAGAAAATATTGGAGAATATATTATCATACTTTTTGGTTTAGGGGCCAATTTGTATTCTCAAAAAATCCAAATTGAGCAAAAATATTAAGTAACAATTAAGGCTTTTATGGATATACATTTGAAGTGGCCCCGTACAAAAGAGCTAAAACCAGGGATGCGATATCTAAGGATTTAGCCTTATTTTGGGGTTTTTGAAAGGGTCAAAGAGGATTTTTTTTTGAAAATGAGGAGTATGCGGGTTTTATGTTCTTTTGAGAAATTTGAGGATTTTTGGGGTTGGATAAAAAAAAATGACATAAGTACAAAATTATTTTGAAAAATTAAGAAAATTTTGCATAAAAATTCGAAATTTCTTTTTAAATTTTAAATATTTTTTCGCTAAAATCCTCATTTTCAATTGCTAAATCATTTATTAGCAATTTTTATCTTTGAAAAAATGAGGTTTTTTCATACCAAATTAGTTCTTTTTTGAGGATTTTTAGTACCATGGAATTTTAAGGCTCTGATGAGGATTTTAAAAATTTTGAGATCGCATCTATGACTAAAACAAACAAATTCCATTCAAGTGCTTATGCCCTCTAATCGGCATAAAAAATCGGACCGGGTCAACTCGGCGCCAAGCCCAAATATTCAATAAAATAAATTTTTTTTTTTTTTGCTCCAATACGACGTAATAATTAAGGGTTGACTTTTTGATTTTTGCCTACTTTTTTTTTTGCGGGTAGTTCTTCATGAGAGAAGCATGCAAATCATATTTTTTTTTTTGAATTAAGGGTAGTCTTTTAGACTTTTGCCTACTTTTTTTGCGGGTAGTTCTTCCTACTTTGGTTTCGCAGCAGCGCCTGTCGGCACCGCCGACCCTTACGTTTTCGAAATTAAAAATGAAAAGTCTTATTTTAAAGCCTAACAACTTAAAAAATTGCCGTAGGGAACAAATATACTGCAAACAGTTGAAAACGACCTTATTTTTGACCCCAAATCCTTATTTTTACCAGCGATGTCCTTATTTCAGAAAATTTTATCTGGGAGCTCTGGTTTAATTTAATAAAAGCCAAAATAGGGGATCCTCTAAAGTTGTGTGAGATGGAGATAGAACTATGCAGGATAAAATTAGGGTGTGTTAATTGGATAATATACGTGGACTAAATATTTGGCATAGAAGCTAACGATACAAGTCCAACGACGTGCGATAAAGCAATTAGTGAAAATTTAGGTCATTTAAAAACCAAACAAAGATCAAATTCGAGCAATGAAGTATCGTCTGGCCGCTCATAATTTTGTTTTTTAGGAAAAGTTTCAAATTTTATTGTAATTCAATGATAAAAAATATTTTTTTATTATAATTTGTCCGAAAATATTGGTTCGCAAATGTCGGGCAACAATTCAGAAAGGGGTAGAGGGTATATACAATTGAAAGAAAAAATTTGGGCAGGAAATCGTCTTGGGTCTGTAACTTTTAAGAGAATGGTTTCCGCAATTTTTTTTCGGTTTCTAGACAGAAGGCCCCGCAAAATTTTTGGATGCGGGTCCAACGGTCCCGTTCCCGCTCCTGGGGTTTTCAAAATTTCGGTCTCTAGCCGACATATTCGCCGCCCATTTAAATCAAAATTTGCGCCGCATATTTACGCCGCATACACTTGCGCCGGCCAGCAAAAAAGGTTGATATAGATTTTGGAAGATTGTAGCCATAAAACTCATTAAAAATTGAAAAATATTTAATAATTCTTTAATATCCATAATGTCTTTCATTCATTATTGAATCACCATTCTCCAATGAATCGGTATTAAATGGCATTGTCTCAATCAAGAGACGAACAGCTTTTTGGTCCCAAACTAAAGTGAAAAAACATTTAAAAACAAATTGTTAGCACAAAAGTCCATCAAATTACGATGTCCAGCAGCAGTTACTCACTGTCGCATTGGAAGTAGAGCCCGGACGGGAGCGGGGCCCCGGCGGGGTTTTCCCGGGTGCCCCGTTCCCGTTCCCGGGTTTTATGGAAAATTACCGGGAACGGGGGCCCTGGTAAAACGGAGTTTTTTTCCCCGGGGGCCCTTTATTTAAATTTTATGAAATAATTTTTTTAATTATGTTGTTGTTTGTGTGGACTTCGAGGCGCAAATGTCGGGGGCGCAAGTGGGGGGAGCGCAAGTGTCGGGGCGCAAGTGTCGGGGCGCAAGTGTCGGGGCCGCAAATGTCGGGGCGCAAGTGTCGGGGCGCAAGTGTCGGGGCGCAAGTGTCGGGGCGCAAGTGTCGGGGCGCAAAGTCGGGGCGCAAGTGTCTGAGGCGCAAATGTCGGGGCGCAAATGTCGGGGGCGCAAGTGGGGGGGCGCAAGTGTCGTGGGGCGCAAGTGTCGGGGCGCAAGTGTCGGTGCGCAAGTGTCGTGGGGCGCAAGTGTCGGGGCGCAAGTGTCTGAGGCGCAAATGTCGGGGCGCAAATGTCGGGGGCGCAAGTGGGGGGGCGCAAGTGTCGTGGGGCGCAAGTGTCGGGGCGCAAGTGTCGGTGCGCAAGTGTCGTGGGGCGCAAGTGTCGGGGCGCAAGTGTCGGGGCGCAAGTGTCGGGGCGCAAGTGTCGGGGCGCAAGTGTCGGGGCGCAAGTGTCTGAGGCGCAAATGTCGGGGCGCAAATGTCGGGGGCGCAAGTGGGAGGGGCGCAAATGTCTGAGCACCATTTAGACAATTTTAAAATATTCTAATTATTATACCGTCGGATCATATGGGCTTATGTCGTATTCGTTAAAGATGACTGCATAAATTGCTGTTGGCGCCATGCCACTAGACAACGCTAACTCTTTTTCCGTTTTTTTTTTAAATTTCCTCCAAAATTTTATCAAAGTTCCGTCGAATTAAATTTAAATGACTTTCGCTTATTTCATTGTCCCATTTTAAATCAAATCCCATTTGAACAACTGTTTCTTGGAATATTTCTTTTTCGAAATTGGTTTCATATTTTAATTTGTCCTCATTAAATAATTTTAATTCGTAATATCTCACGAAAACAGTATTCAATTTGTGCCCATTTTCTTCACCAATTTCCGAATTGAAATAAAACATTGAAATTATTGACAGGCTGTTTATCGCCTCATTTACTGAACACAATGCATAAATTTGGCCATAATAAAACATTGGTTTCACTGTGGGCAATCCGGCGTAAATGTGGAACAAATATTCGTACAAAATGTCCAAATATTTTCGGTATTTTTGGCATTCTGTTTGCTCCTTTGTTTCAAATTCTTTTCCAATTTTGGCACATTGCCAATTCTCTCTTAACAAAAACATGACGCCAAGATCAGCCTGATACTCAATAAAAAACTTCACATATTCTTTTTCAAATCCATTTTCTTTACAAAATTGCTCAAAATTGTGCGGATCTTTCACAAATTCAAGGAATAAATCTTCTTTATCGTACTATTAAATAAATTTTAAAACTGAATTATTAATAAAATTCATTATTTACCAATTCATTTGCCTTTGTAATGGTATATTCGGCGACAAAAAAGAGCAGAAGAAATATTTCGCAAATAAAATAATGCATTGAATCAAAAATAATGGTAAATTTGTATTAAGGACGGAAACATGAAGTTAAGAAAAAAGAAAAAAACACGGGATAAGTCGTGGACGCAAAAATAAATATGACAAGGCATAAAATGCAAAAGTGAATGGTTTTCTATGTAACAAAAACAAATAAATTAACTTAAAGCTGCACAAGTTTGTGTTTATATATTCTTTGCATTTTCATTTAATTAAAATGGGATAAAATTTAAAATAATTTTTTTAACCGTGAATACGAATGAATGCGACAAATTGTAAAGAAAAATGTATTAAAACTAGAGACCGGACAAAAGGGTCGGTCGGACGGTTTCGGTTAAAAACCGAAACCGAAAATCAAAAAAAACCGACCGATCCGATCTCTAATTAAAACATAGCCAAGTGAAGAGAGTGGAGAAAGAGAAACTGAACAGGTACAGGGAGAATATGAGTTGGCACTCGCAGCTAGGCCAATTATTTGAATTGGTTTTACTTAACATTTGTTAACGTTAAATACAAATATAAAATTTTTATATAATTTCTCAATTCAAGCCAAGCACAGGGGAGGGAGAATGAGTTGGCAATGGCGTGTATTTCCGATGAAAATTGTCAAAATTAGAACATCCATTCCAAAAAACAAAATATGGGGTTAACCCAGGGTTGTGCCACATTTGCGCCTCCACATTTGCGCCTCCACATTTGCGCCTACTACATTTGCGCCTCCACATTTGCGCCTCCACATTTGCGCCTAACCACGAGGAGGTAGCAGACATTGAGTCCACACAAACCACATCTCAAATTTTAATGAAAACGCTATTTATATAAAATAATTTAAATACTAAATAATATTTATTATACTACATTCAAGTTGGACAAACCATGATTGAACAATTTGATCAGCTTGGTCCTGATCAGCGTGATGATGAAAATCAATTCCTTTTGTGGTAAGTCGAAAGGACAGTGCGTGTAAATGTGTAATCCATCTTTCATCATCACGCTGATCAGGACCAAGCTGATCAAATTGTTCAATCATGGTTTGTCCAACATGAATGTATTATAATAAATATTTTTTAGTATTTAAATTATTTTATATAAATAGCTTTTTCATTAGAATTTGAGATGTGGTTTGTGTGGACTCAATGTCTACTACCTCCTCGTGGTGGGTGTACCTCAACTGCGGACCGACAACTGCGGACTGACAACTGCGGACCGACAACTGCGGACCAGCACAACTGCGGACCGACAACTGCGGACCGCACAACTGCGGACCGACAACTGCGGACCAATGGGAAAATGCTCAACTGCGGACCAGCCTTATAAATTTTTTAAATTTTTAATATTATTCCAATTTTTAAAAATCTAACCACCCCTAGTTTTTCTGAAAACCTACCCCCCTTCTTTTTCGAAAAACTTAAGGACCTTATTTTTTTCATAACCCAATTTATTCTTTAGAATCAAAGTATAACACAACGAGACAATAAAAAATTATTTATTACGGAGCACTTTATATTTTTTTTCCAAATATTCAACGTTGACCACTACTCAAAATTTTGGAATGTGAAAATAAGCGGCGTCTCGGCTCCCGAGCCCAATTATAACAACTTTGAACGATTCAATCCTCCTGTTCTTTTTAATGTGCTGACGAGCAATAAAGGAAATTGAAGCAACTTTGCCTGTACCACCAAATTTCGAACTATTTATCACCCTCACATCTACAAATTACTACCAAAGAAGTGCCACTAAACTTAGCTATTTTTGCTGGCCGACTGGAATTTACAATAAAACAGGGCGTAATGGACAGCAAAGGTGAGTTAATAAAGTGATTTATAAAACAAAAATGAATTCATTCCATTTGTGCGACATCCACCAATTTCCAAAATTGACCATTTCATTTTCAATCATAGATTTCAAGACCAGTAAAAAAATTTTCCAAATGGCGAAATTCACCTTTGCTTCTTTGATCTCGTAAGAAATTTGAAGAAAAGAGTTGCCGAATTGGGACTGACCTAGGCAAAAATCGAAGGTTTTTAGTATTTGAACCAGAATTTATGAGACATAATTTTTAGGTTTGTCGACAATTACACTCGAAGGACTCAAAATAATGGCCCGTGCTCCCTTTACAGCGCAAAAGTGGAAATTCATGAAAGAACACTGCGTGAAAAGAGGACAAAACGAATAATTTTTTTGAGTCGATGAAGGCTGCACCAAGCAATCGCATGTGACACCCAACAATTTAGGCTTTCATCAACATTCTTCGCAAAGAAGAGAAATTGCTGGGTGCAAACGTCGTTCTATGTTTGCTGGACATGACCACGGAAGAAAGACAAACAGTATTGCGAAGCTGACCTACGGATTCGTTGCAAAATTAACCGTTACCTCGAACAGACAGCCTCATAATGGTCATCAATACTTGGCTATTAATATTGATCCAGAAATTAGTAATTGATTCTCTCACATGATTTAAAATATTACTGAATAAACCGATGATTTTTTTTGTTTTTGTTCATTTTGTTTTATAAATTTATTCATTAATTGACCCGCAAAATTTATTTTTGGAAAAAAACTAAGGTTGACACACACAGATTGCACTGCTTTCCGATTCCCTAAATCCGACATTTTCTCGTCCCGAAACCCAACCCGGTACCAGGCTTAGGTTTTCAAAAAAACTAGGGTAGTTACGTTTTTAAAAAACGTATGTTTAAAAATAAAAAAATTTATAAGGCTGGTCCGCAGTTGAGCATTTTCCCATTGGTCCGCAGTTGTGCGGTCCGCAGTTGTCGGTCCGCAGTTGTGCAGGTCCGCAGTTGTCGGTCCGCAGTTTCTCCCCCCTATGTCCTTTGAAATCACATTTGTATGAGAAATTCACAAAGTAAAAAATAGGGGCAAAATGGGGGCATGACCATCAAAATGGGGGCAAATGCCCTCAAAAGGGGGTAAAAAGTCATCCCTGAATTAGGTTTATTAAAAAGATTGCGTTTAGATTTTTTTTTTTGGTAAGAAAAATATACAGTGAAAATTTTCGGTTTTTTCGTTTTCGTTTCGTCGAAAATTGATATTTTTTCGATTTTTCGTTTTAGTTTCGTCCGGAAAAAATTTTTCGGTTTGTTTCGTTTTCGATTTTTGAAAATTTATTTTTTCGTTTTCGTTTCGTGTTTCGTTCAGAAAGACTTTAAATTTCCCCATTTTCAACTTCTTTCACCCATTTTTCCTTTTCTTCGTTTTCGCCCCCAAATGATCCACCGTTCGGCTCATGCGTTTCCGGAGCCTCTTATTGTTCCGCATTTTCATGGTGTTTGCGCAGTTTAGTAAGGTCAGACCCCCAAATTCACCTCAACATTTGACTCAACCCCTCTTATAAATAATATTTTCCGATCATTATCCATTTTTTTTAAACTTTATTTCTTATTTTTATTATTTTGCGTTGTTACAGTAAAATTTTATACAGTATTTTCCCACAAATGTCCCGTGGCGGGACCTCCATGAATATAGTGTTCGCGGTCCCTTGCCTAAGGCGATTTGTAATCGCTACCGTTCCCTTTGTTGGTGTTGACTGTGTGGAATAATATCCTTTATTTCGGAGGTTGTTATTCGTACAAATATTGGGTGATGAGTATATATGGTTATATAATATTATATATAGTTATAATGGTATACAAATATGTGGTGTAAAGGAAGAGGAAGGGACCCCGACTCGACCGGGACAAATGGGGAGATAGGGATTGGGAGAAGGACTTTCGCCCAATCCCTCTGATCAGAATGAATCGGCTAAAAAGAAAGAGTAAAGACACAATGAAGAAGGGGCGGGGCTACTAATGACGAAAGCAAGGACCGATTGGGCGACAACTAATTAAATAACAGACATTATATCAAACGACCGTCAAAGTGACTCTTCTTGTTAGCTCTGTCATAAAATGGTGATTCCATCAATTTTCTCAATCTTATCAATTGGTAAGTTGTTTTCCATTGGTGCCTGCTTTCCTGTAACTTTTTAAGCATTGTTTGCAATTTGTTGTCAAATTCTTCGCGATTCGTTTTATTCCATTCGCCGACTTTTGCCAAATAATTTTGAAATGCATTCGCATTTAGCAAATGCAATGTACCATCATAAGAAGGGTGGTTGAGCCGTTTGATCCTTTGCTCTGCGGGTCTCGCCAAAAAAAGTATCGATGAAATTTGGTGAAGATGTTTTGCAATTTGAACAATTGAGGCATGCCGGTTAGATTTGTGTTCAAAAATTGGCCTAACTGCGGGCATTTGGTGGGCCAACAATCGCTGTTCAGTTGCATAGACAATGAACAAATATTCGTAAAGAATGTGCAAATAATTGCGATATTTTTTCGCATTTTAATGTTAATTCCTTCTCTTCTTCATTTTCCTCTGCAATTTTTGCGCAAAGCCAACTCCATCTCATGGAATACAAAATGGGAAGAAATGTCTCAAATTCTTCTGACAAATCCATACATTCTGTACGCTCATTCTCTTCCAATTCATTACAAAAATTGTTCAAAATTTGACTGTCCTTTCATAAATGGGATAATTGCGACATCGTTAAACAGAAATTATTTTTAACAATTGGAAAAAGCCAAAATTAGGCAGTGCAACGAATTGAAGAAAAAGTCAGCAAAATATTCGAAAAATGAACTTTTTAATGCTTAAACTATTAACATTTAAGATGAAAAATTTCCTGACTGCGGCTGGCGGCACTGCCGAACAATAATTCTCTTAATTTATTAAAAAAACGCAAATTGGTCTTTTTTAGACAAAATCTGTTAATAGGTTTACGTCAGTTTTGCAAAAAAAAAATCTTCGGCGGCGCCTATCGGCACAACTTTTAGGTTTTTGGGTTCGACATTTAAAGAATGATCTGACAAAGCTGATATAGTTTTTTTTTTTTTGATCAATTATCAAAAATTAAGATGAGAATTTTTTTTTGTCCCTTCACCTACTTCCGAAAAATTTAATTCGATCCAAGTTTTTCAACTGGGTCCGGTTTCGGGTATCGGGTCCAACTGGGTATTCAGAAAAAAGCATTAAATAACAAAGCACAAAAATGACAAATTTGTTGATTTTGTTTGAGTTAGATTTTCTGAAACCTTAAGTGAATGGGATCCGGCAGTGCCAATAGGTACCGCTGGGGAAAATTTTGAAAATCTAAGCATGGTTTACTAAACCAAAAATTGGTCATTTGTAAAGAAAAATTGTTAACAAAATTGAAGAATTATAACATATTCAGGATCAACTTTATTTCAGGGTAGCCCTTTTGTTCATATATGTATCAGCTTTCAGGTCTTATTCTTTGGATCGGAGAAAAATTCCGATTTGAATGGTATTTTTGAATTTAATTCGGTTTTTGGAGCGATGTTTTTGATAATTTTCGGGATAACTTTCAAAAAGTGGCCAATTTTAGGCCAAATCCATAAACAAATCAGACCTAAATTTGCAAAAGTTTTCCAGGTGGCGCCTATCGGTACCACATACTCCCGCCCCTTTGAATTAAAAATTGGTGCTTTTTTACTGAAAGAATATTTCAAAAATTGATTTTTGCCAGTAAATGAATTATTTGACAGCCCTGAATAAAACGCAAGGTTAAGCTCAAAAACAACATTTCCAAAAAATGTCTAATTTTGGACATCAAACCCTTATTTTTGACTTGTGATTTTTTTTATCGGGAAATTTATTTTCACTATTCTTGCATTTGACCGAAATGGTTTGAAGAATTCTCAGAAAACCGAGTCTGGGTTCGGGTCCGGGTATTGAAAAAGCCGGGTAATCGGGTCGGGTACCTGGACCCGTCCAACCCTGTTTAATTTAAAAATAAATAAACAAAAATTAAACAAAATTTTCAGGAAATATAGTTTTAAAATTTTTAAAAGACAAGAAAATAAATCTATATATATTTTTTTTAATTCTCCATTGTTTTATGGAAATGAGCCAAAGAACATTTTAAAATGAAAAGCAAATATTCTTGGGAAGACAAGCATTTTTTGTATATTTAAAAAGTCAATTTTTGAACACTTTGCAAGGAAAACGAGAACTATTTGCTTGAGCTTCACAACAGACTGAGAAATATTGCTACATTGGAACAGAATAAAGAATTCTTAGGGTGCGTTTAAAAAAAAATTTTTTGGCCCATCTTTAGGGGTGCATTTTACTTTTTTTATTGCTTTTTTCTTTAGAAATTTCCCTAAAATCTTAAAATAGTGACGGAGTGTCAAAATAAATAGTGAGTTATCTATTGAAAAAAACGCCAAAATAGTGATTTTAGCAGTGCTGTTGGGGGAGTCCCGGTCCCGGTCCCGAAAACCGGGATTTTCCCGGTTTTTTTTGGTCCCGGTCCCGGTCCCGAGTCCCGGTGTTTTAGTCCCGGTTTTCGGGACTTTTTTACACCCCTAAAGATTGACTTATGGACCAGAAAGTGTTAAGGAAATGAAGAGAATTTTCAGTACTGGATTATCTTTTGAAATAAAAATTATCGACAAGAATTCCTTAAATTTTATGTTTGATGATATTATTCTAATTACGCTAGGGTCATTTGCGTCTGGCCAACTGCGTCTCAGCTAAAAAAATAAATAAATAATCGCCATGTATTTTTTCAAAAACCGAACCTTAGTCCACAATTTTTATTTGAAAACCGAAGCCTCTTCATTATCTTTTTTTGAAAACCGAAGCCTACTCCATTATTTTTGTTTGAAAACCGAAATGAAAATTTTCAAAACTGGAGTTGCTTTTCAAAAAACGAGGATCCGGTTTTCAAAAAAATGGGGACTAGGGTTCGGTTTTCAAAAAAAAAATTGGGGACTAGGGTTCGGTTTTCAAAAAAAATAGGGGGTTAGTTATTTATTTTTAATGAGACGCAGTTTGCCAGACGCAATTGGCCAGACGCAGATGACCCGTTTCGTCTAATTATGCTAAATGTTTAATTTCGATACATAAATTATTATTCACATAACAAAATTTTTTTCTTCAAAATTTTTCAAAGACAGACCCCCAGAAATTGGCTTATGAAGTCCCGGTCCCGGTCCCGAAATGGTCCCGAATCCCGGTGTCTAGTCCCGGTCCCGGTCCCGAAATGGTCCCGAATCCCGGTGTCTAGTCCCGGTCCCAATCCCGAGTCCGGAAAAATTCTTGGTCCCGAACAGCACTGGATTTTAGTGACGAATAATGATGTTCAAACGTAGAATTTTCACGCTAAAATTGCATTTTTCGTGTGTTTCTCATCTAAACAAAGCTGCAGAAAAAAATAATTAATTCACTAAAAGTCAAGGCCCTAGTTGTCAAATTTTGGCTGTGCTCGACTGCCAACTCATCATTCTCTCTGGGCAAGTTTTCTTTCCACTATTTCTCTCTCTCGCCCTCTTTTCTCTCTCTTTCTCACCCTCTCTTCTCTCTCTCTCGTTCCCTTTCTCACTCTCATTTTCTCTCTCTCGCGCTCTCTCTCTCTCACTCTCTTTATTTTGCTTACTATCTTACTCTGTCGACCATTTTCCATGTAATATTTCACCCTCATTTTCACCCATTCTGGCGAGCGATTGGAATGGCATATAAAAGCGGTGCCAAACTCAGCAAATGTAATTTCGCTCGCATTCAAACAAAATTGTGGCGCCAATTCCAAATTCATTTTACAATGTCTTCGACGAAATTCTTATTGCTATTGCTGCTACATCTGCTTCCACTATTTTACGCGCTCCATAGCCAATCGTTTTTCATCACTAGGGTTCCAAATTATATGGAAATCCATATTTTTTTCCTGAACTTGTGACAACCTGAAACGCACGAAAAACATGTTTTTAGCTTGATTTGATGCTTCTAGGATGGATTTCTATACCAATATTTTCCATATTTTCCATATTTTTCCATATTTCGCGATTTATGTCCATATTTCCATATTGGTCCATATTTGAGCATTATGTCCATATTTTATGTCCATATTTTGCCATTTTTGAAAAAATTCGTAAGAAAAATGTACTAAAGCGAAAATATTGCCCTACAAAATTTTTTTTTTTGAAAATTTCAAAAAATCCCCTCAAAAATAAAAAAACTTCGAATTTTTGCAAAAATTTTTCGCAATTTTTTTTTAATATTTCTGATTAAAAATAGATATCGAATGCGTTTTGCCCCCAAAACTTGGAAATCTATCTCATTGCAATTTCACCAATAAATTGAAAATTTTGAAGAAAGTTAACCCCAATTTGGAAAAATTTATATCCATATTTTTGAAATTTTATGTCCATATTTGCGATTTTTGGTCCATATTTTATGGCCATATTTTGCGATTTTATATCCATATAATTTGGAACCCTATTCATCACTCATTTTTATTTATATCATTTCGTATATTATTAAGAAATAAATTCAATCATTGGTCCACTTATTTTTTGTAAAAAAAAGTTTTTAAGAAACTCAAAAAACACATTTCTGGGGTTAGGGTGCTGAACTTGAACCTGACCTCCGTTTCGATCCATTTCGAAACCGAACCCGAATGCGAACCAATTGGTCTAATTTTTAAAAAAATATTTAGCAAATATTGCTTAAAAATGACTATATTATGCAAAAAAAAAAACAGGAATCAGTTGTTTGATCATGCATTGATAGGGTAATAATGCAGGGCTTCGATCTCAAAATTTTCGAAAAAAAAACATGCAGTCCAAAAAAAGATTTTGGAGTAAAAAAAAGAACATTTTTGAAAAACGATATTATAAGTTGTACATCATTTTTTTCAAGTAAATGAGTACCAAATATTATATTTTTCATTACCCATAATCATTTTAAGCAATTTGGGACTGGAAATAAGCAAATAATATATTGCGGAGTAATTTTTAGCTGTCAGGCTTTGAAATGAGACATAAATTTTTAATTTGAAAAAGGAAGAATAGGCGGTGCCGATAGGCGCCGCCGTGAAAAAATTCAAAATTTGAGTGTGTTTTGGTAGCAAATCTTGATAAAAAAAAGACTAATTTTTGGGGATTTTTAAATTAATTTTGAGAAAATTTGCGCGAATGGGAAGGGGGTCCGGTTGTGCCGATAGGCGCCACCGGGAAAAATTTTGAAAATTTGTAACCTATTTGTTAACAGATTTTCACCAAAAATGGTTAATTCTCGGTTTTTTGTAAAAAATTTCAAAAGGATTGAGTGTCCGGCGGTGCCGACAGGCGCCGCTGGGAAAAATTTTTGAAAAATACTAAGAAATCGCTTCAAAAATTATAAAAAATAGTATTGTTTTCTTCTTTTTTTACCTCACAGTAAGAAAAAAGAACAAAAAAAGGACAGTAGGCTGAAAAAAGAACATTTATTTAAAAAAAGAACATATCGGACCCCTGTAATAATGGGCAATTTTGTCAACAAGGTTTTCGAATGCAGTTAGTTGTATTTATTTCCATGCAACTGTCGCCAAGGAAGAATACAGTCATACCAATACACAAATTTACAACTCCAAGAGTCTTTCTTCTTTAAAGTTTTCTTTGTCTCTTAAATTCCTCTACTGTTTTTATGTTATTCGACGAAATTTTGTTTTTCAGCTCATATTAGGGTTGCCTAATGCGACCCCGACTTCGGGGTGGCAACCCACTCTAACTTATTTGAAGCTAAGGATATTTAAGGAGGATAATTCATTTATTTGTACGAAAGTTTTTTCACAATTTATGACGACTATCGACTCTACAGAGCATAAAATTTTCTTACCTTTGAATATTTTTGACACTAAAACCTCAAAAGTCAATAAAAGCGACCTTAAAATTACTCTTTCTTAAATCCTAAAGTGTACATAGGAAAAAATATATCATAAAAATAAAATACCTATTAGAATTTCTTGACAAAATTTGGCAAATATTTTGTAAATAAAAAATCATATTCCAAAATATTTTCAAAAAATTATCATTTTTATTAAAAAAAAAAAAAATTTTGCCTTTAAAAAGCGCCAATTTACTATGACGTTACTTCAGGTTTTAGTATCTTGTTTTTTGTCATTTATTAAGCCTATTTCGGCAGTTTTAAGTCCATATTTTTCCATATTTATTTTGGCATTTTTCCATATTTTTGTTAGGGAATTTTTTAAGTTTATGAAAGCTTCGCATTATTGTGAACATTTTTCTCTTTATAATTTTAATTTTAAGAATTTATTTTACAAATGATTTATTTTGTTTATGAAATATTTCTTCTGTTCTTTTTTGTCGCAGAATTTCCCATTGCAAAGGCAAATGAATTGGTAAATAAAGAATATATTTTTATTTTATAAATTCATCATTTTTTCCTTTTACAGTACGACAAAGATGAATTATTGTTCGCTTTTATGAAAGATACTCACAATTTTGAGCAATTTTGCAAAGCACACGGGTTTGAAAAAGAACATGAGAAGTTTTTTTATGAGTATCAGGCGATTGCTGGCGTTCTGTTTTTCTTTAGAGAGAATTGGCAATGTGCAGAAATTGGCGAAGAATTTGACGAAAATGAGCGGGAAGAAGAATGCAAAGAAGAAGGAGAATGCAAAAAACGAGAAGAATGCAGAAAATACCGAAACTATTTTGACATTTTGTACGAATATTTGTTCCGCATTTACGCCGGATTGCCCGCAGTGAAACCAATGTTTTATTTTGGCCAAATATATGCATTGAGTACAGTGACTGAGACGGTGAAAAGTTTGGCAAGAATTTCAAACTTCTATTCGGAATTTGGCCAAAACAATGGGCACAAATTGGAAAAACTTTTTGTGCAATATTACGAACCCAAATTATTCAATGAGGACAAATTGAAATATGCAACCAATTTAGAAAAAGAAACATTCCAAGAAACAGTTGTTAAAATGGGCCTTGAATTAAAGTGGGACAATCAAATTGGAGAAAGTCATTTAAATTTGATTGAGTCTAAATTTGACCAATTTTTGGAGGGAATGTTTAAAAAGGCGGAAAGGCGGCGCACGGAAATGACAAGCGAAACAGCATCATTAGTAAATAATGTTGTCAATGTTCAAGAGTTCTCCGTATTGTGCTTATATTCAATGAACCAAAAGGATAATACGGTATTAATAGGATTACTTCAAATTTTTTTTAATGGTTGGTAGGGTTCGTCCGAGCTCTCAAAGTACAGACATGGCGTTTTCAATGTATATAAGTGGGAAAATTTGTAAATTCAAAGCACATTTAAATTTTTTTTTGCATTTGCATTTGCAATAAAGTTTATTATTCGAATTGTTTAGTATTTTTTACCAGAAAAATGGTCTTTTAAAAATTTTTGTTAGTAATATTTTGCATCAAAATGTTTAATTTTTTAGAATTTTTTAAGTAAATTTGAAAAAAAAGACTAAGCTAAAAGGCGTCCGGCGGTGCCGACAGGCGCCGCCGGAAAAATATGAACAAGCTTTGTTAACAAATAGACCAAAAAATGCAAATTTCAAAAATGTAATCTCTAGGCATGATACCAAATTTTACATTCTTTAAAAAAAATTGAAAAAATAAGCTTCAATTTTTCAAAGCCAAAAAGTATTGTACTTTGAAACAAAGTACGAATCACTACCCTGGTTAATTCTCTTCAGTTTGATGATCTCGCAATTATCCTATTTATGAAAGGACATTCCAATCGTAAACAATTTTGTAATGCATTGGACAAGAATAATCCCACAGAATATATGAAATTGTCAGAAGCATTTGGGACCTATCTGCCCATTTTGTATTTGATGCAACAGAGTTGGCATTGTGCAAAATTTTCTGAGGAAAATGAGGCCAAGAAAGTATTAAGATTAAAATGCGAAAAATATCGTAATTATTTGCACATTCTTTACGAATATTTGTTTATTGTATATGCAACTGAACAGCGATTGTTGGCCCACCAAATGCCCGCAGTTAGGCCAATTTTTGAACACAAATCTAACCGGCATGCCTCAATTGTTCAAATTGCAAAACATCTTCACCAAATTTCATCGATACTTTTTTTGGCGAGACCCGCAGAGCAAAGGATCAAACGGCTCAACCACCCTTCTTATGATGGTACATTGCATTTGCTAAATGCGAATGCATTTCAAAATTATTTGGCAAAAGTCGGCGAATGGAATAAAACGAATCGCGAAGAATTTGACAACAAATTGCAAACAATGCTTAAAAAGTTACAGGAAAGCAGGCACCAATGGAAAACAAATTACCAATTGATAAGATTGAGAAAATTGATGGAATCACCATTTTATGACAGAGCTAACAAGAAGAGTCACTTTGACGGTCGTTTGATATAATGTCTGTTATTTAATTAGTTGTCGCCCAATCGGTCCTTGCTTTCGTCATTAGTAGCCCCGCCCCTTCTTCATTGTGTCTTTACTCTTTCTTTTTAGCCGATTCATTCTGATCAGAGGGATTGGACGAAAGTCCTTCTCCCAATCCCTATCTCCCCATTTGTCCCGGTCGAGTCGGGGTCCCTTCCTCTTCCTTTACACCGCATATTTGTATACCATTATAACTATATATAATATTATATAACCATATATACTCATCACCCAATATTTGTACGAATAACAACCTCCGAAATAAAGGATATTATTCCACACAGTCAACACCAACAAAGGGAACGGTAGCGATTACAAATCGCCTTAGGCAAGGGACCGCGAACACTATATTCATGGAGGTCCCGCCACGGGACATTTGTGGGAAAATACTGTATAAAATTTTACTGTAACAACGCAAAATAATAAAAATAAGAAATAAAGTTTAAAAAAAATGGATAATGATCGGAAAATATTATTTATAAGAGGGGTTGAGTCAAATGTTGAGGTGAATTTGGGGGTCTGACCTTACTAAACTGCGCAAACACCATGAAAATGCGGAACAATAAGAGGCTCCGGAAACGCATGAGCCGAACGGTGGATCATTTGGGGGCGAAAACGAAGAAAAGGAAAAATGGGTGAAAGAAGTTGAAAATGGGGAAATTTAAAGTCTTTCTGAACGAAACACGAAACGAAAACGAAAAAATAAATTTTCAAAAATCGAAAACGAAACAAACCGAAAAATTTTTTCCGGACGAAACTAAAACGAAAACTCGAAAAAATATCAATTTTCGACGAAACGAAATCGAAAAAACCGAAAATTTTCACTGTATATTTTTCTTACCAAAAAAAAAATCTAAACGCAATCTTTTTAATAAACCTAATTCAGGGATGACTTTTTACCCCCTTTTGAGGGCATTTGCCCCCATTTTGATGGTCATGCCCCCATTTTGCCCCTATTTTTTACTTTGTGAATTTCTCATACAAATGTGATTTCAAAGGACATAGGGGGGAGAATTTGTGAATTCAAAGGACACTTCAAAAATTTTCATTTGCAATAAAAAATCGTTATTTTCAAAAAAAAAAATTTTAATTTTTTCACCAAGCGGGGGGGGGGTGGAGGCGGTGCCGATAGGCGCCGCCGGGAAATTTTGAAAAGTTTTGGTGTTTTGTTAACAAATTTTGACTATAAAATGTCAAATTTCAAGAATTAAATGAGAATTTTTTGGGAAATAAAGCCAAAAATTTTAATTTTTCCCATGAAATGAACATTTCTTACATTTTCTTAAGCAAAATGCCGTTTTTAAAGGACATCTTTGAAATAAAGGACGCTTCAAATTTTCAAAGAACGAAAGCCAAAAAGGACGTCCTTTGAAATAAAGAACATCTGGCAGCCCTGATAATAAATCCTTTAATGTAAAGATAATAGCGGCTACGTACATGCGTGTTACTTTATTCAAAGCGCTTCGCGCTTATCGAGCTTCGCTACCTAGGTCCGATAAATAGGGCCAAATGTGTTCCAAGGTTCGGCCCAACGGGTAGGGACTGAAACCTGCAGCTTTTTTTTCGATGAGAAACGTACGAAAAACGCATTTTTTTGCGCGAAATTATTCGTTTGAACATCACTATTTAGCAATAAAAATTACTATTTGGCGTTACTATTATGGACCTTTTCTCATTATTTTTTGGCATTTTTACAACTATTTAGTTAATTATTTGAGATTTTTCTCACTAAAAGTCACGGCCCTAATATTATTTAAATATTTGTGTAATCTTTTAGGTAATTAGATTTGTGACCATAAAATAATTTCGAGTTTTATTTTTAACATTTTCCAACCAAACAAATACAGTAATTCAAACCCAAGTTACTGTAACAAATACTGTAATCAAGCCAGAATTTACTCTAACAAATACGCTATTTAAGCTCACCAATTGAATAAGGTGACAAAAGAAAATCAACAGTATTCGAAGCTAAAAAATTAAAAAATTCAAATTCAAATTAATCGCGACAAAATTTATAGTTGAATAATAGAAAAATGAGTTAATATCATACAAGAGGAAAAAGCGCAAAATATGGCCTAAAATATGGATTAAAAATCGCGTAATATGGACATAAATATGTAAAAATGCCAAAATATGGAAAAATATTGACGAAAAATTACCGAAATAGACATAAAAATTCCAAAAAAGGCACAAGACCCAAAGGTAACGAAAAAAAATCAAAATTAAATGGCAAAAGCTTTTTTATTATATAAAAATTTAAAAATTCGTGAAAATTTTTTTGATTATTACTTTTAATTAAGAATTTTTGCAAAATTTTGCCAAGAAATTCCAGATTTCATTTTTATGGTGTACTTTTTTGAAAATTTTTCAAAAGTTGATCTTTGGGGGCGTATTTTCCGTATTTTTGCTTTTTTCATGAAATTTTCCAAAAATGCCAAAATATGAAAAATAAGAAAAATCGCGAAATATGAAAAATAGGGTTTAGAAAACCATCCTAGAAGCTTCAAACTAAGCTAAAAACATGTTTTCGTGCGTTTCATGCCATTGCGAGTTCAGAAAAAATATGGATTTCCATATAATTGCCAGCCCTAGTTATGAATATTATTATCTCAAAATAATTGTTTTTGGAAAATATTAAAATAAAAAACTCGAATATTTATCGTCAGTAAATTAATTATCTTATTTCTAGGGATGCGATTTTTAGGCAAATGCCTAAAATTTTTGCGCACTTGTAACGTTGAGATAAGCAGAAAAAACGAGTTTTAGCTTGGTTTGGTGCTTATAGGATCAACTTTATAATGCCTATTTTTGCCTATATTGGACTTTTTGTGCTTAATGCCTAGGCGCCTTTTTTGTGCCTATTTCGGCATTTTTGGTACACTATTTTCAGGTTTTTGAGAAATTTCATAAGGAAAATGCCATAAAAAATGAAAAATAAACCCCCAAAGATAAGCTTTTAAAATTTTAAAAAAGGTATACCCCTAAAAACAGTAATTTTTTCTTAAAAAAAAATACCCCTAAAAGTCAATTTGTTTTTTGGCAAATATGGAACTTTTTAAAATCTTTCCCCATTCAATTGAATGAGTTACAGCCGGGAAACCTCGAAAAATTCGATTTGTAACAACTTTTTGTGCTCAAAAATCGTTAATAAAAAAAATTATTTTTGGCAATTTTTGTGCCTTTTTAATGCATATTTTGCGTTTTTTAATGCCTTTTTAGGTGCCTATTTTGCAATTTTTTTTTGCCAAAAAATCGCATCCTATATTACATAAAAAAATTAAATTAATTTACCAAAATCATTTTTCCGTACTGAAATGACTCGCCTCTTCTGATCAACACATATTCGCACTTTGATCACTTCGGCTCACCACGAGTTAGCAATTAATATTTTATGTTCTTTCCCACAATTTTTATTTTTATCTATTATGTTCATCTCGACAATTTTTTTTTCTTTTCTCGCATTAGCAGAATTTGTCGGGAGAAGCTTTTCCTGTCCCCGTCTTAGAACCAATTCTTCATTTTTATAAAATTTGGTACTTTCCTGTTATGAGACTACAGGCCAAAGCTCGATTCCTATTTATGCGAATTTCTTTGGCGTGAAGATTGCAAACATCGCGGAGCTATCCTTTTGACGATATTTTATCGGCAATTGTCGCATTTATGCCTCCTGAATAATCCCACCGCGCGCTATATGTTTTATGCGCGCCCTTTCGTTGATTTTTAAAATTTTGGCCTGTAGTCTCATAACAGGAAAGTACCCAAAATTTTGACTGTAATTTTTTTCTCTTTTCTTACAATAAAAAATACCTGGTGCCTTGACGGTCTTGTATTGGTTTGTGAGTGTTTTAAAGTCTATATTGAGGGCTGCTCGGTAGTACCGATACCGAGTACTGAGTCGGTAAAAGTACCGGGTTTTTTTGGTACCGGTACCGGAACGGAGTACCGGGTTTTTGGTACCGACTAATCGGTACTTTTTACACCTTAAAGATTGGGTTTTGGTCATGAATAAATGCTGTAGAAGGAAAGTATTTGTTCAATTATTATTTT